>MJUT01023675.1:915695-948943 GCA_002080005.1 Gigantidas platifrons
TATACATCCACCTCCCTTGCTCTATGTCTTTAGTGTGGTTTATACATCCACCTCCCTTGCTCTATGTCTTAACTGTGGTTTATACATCCACCTCCCTTGCTCTATGTCTTAACTGTGGTTTATACATCCACCTCCCTTGCTCTATGTCTTTAGTGTGGTTTATACATCCACCTCCCTTGCTCTATGTCTTTAGTGTGGTTTATACATCCACCTCCCTTGCTCTATGTCTTAACTGTGGTTTATACATCCACCTCCCTTGCTCTATGTCTTAAGTGTGGTTTATACATCCACCTCCCTTGCTCTATGTCTTAACTGTGGTTTATACATCCACCTCCCTTGCTCTATGTCTTAACTGTGGTTTGGTTGATGGTGTATAACGCCACTTTCAACAATATTTCAGTTATAAACGTAACAGACATGTGCAATAACGCGCTCTAGATACGTATTTCTATTATATTTCTAATATACCAATTTTTATTCTTTGTATTTCCCTTGAAATCGAGAAGTTTGTGGATTTATGGTGTTAAACGCCACTTTCAAAATATTTCAGTTATATCATGGCGGTCAGTTTCATTGGTGCAGGAAACTGACAAACTATCACATAATTTTGTGTCGAGTAAACCTCGCAATGAACGGGGTTCGAACTCACAACTTTAGTGGTGATAGGCAATGATTGCACAGGTAGTTGTAGATCCAAGTACCATACGATCACCACCACTACGGCCACTTGTAATTTTTATTATTTGTTTAGTTCAAATATAACTTTATGTGGAAATATATTTGTGCAAAAACCCCAAAATTCAACATGTAAATAATTCCAATTTCTACTTTCTTATGGGGCAAAATCTACAATTATTGAAGAATAAAAAGATATACAATTACGGTCGACGATACTACTAACCAATCAAAACAAAATAAACCAATCCTCTTGTAAACCTTAAACTCCCATGCAGTGATACAAATACAAATGAATTAATTCTGCAGACGTTGTCCTTCGTCTTACTCCGTCTAAATAAGGGAATTAAGATCTTCTAAAGATTTTTCATTACAGAAGTCTTAATCACAGGAAATGAAAGACAGGAACTCATACATATCATGCCTAGAAAGTAGCTTTAGACAATTGATATGTATAGGATAAACAGCGCGGTAGACAGCAACAACAAAGAGATACAGTGAACCCAGTCGTAATCTATTTCCGATCTATGCCAAAGAAATAAAATGTGGGTATCGAGGTAGCTATGTCTAATTATTAAGTAGAAGCCAGTTTGTTCAAAAGCAAAACTCCAATTATATTGGACTGTAAGGTCAGTTATCTCTATCAATATATACATTATATACCTTATTTTCTGGAAAAGAACAACATTAATTTGAATTAAAGGTCAGCCTCATTTCCCCCATAAATTAATAATGCATAGAGTTTTAACCTGTATATATTATACTGTATTATTAAAACCAACGATTATAATGCTATAGAATCAGTACCGTTCTATTACATAAACCGGAAAAGATAGTCAATTTATAATTACATGTAATGAAAAATCTATCACTGGGGTTGTACATGTACCTCTGCTGGTAGATTATTAGTCAACGATGGTCTAATCCCCTCAGTAGTCAGTTTTTTTTGGTACTGGCATGAGTGGGTGAGTGGGTGATTGTTGTTTAACGCCAATTCAATAATTCTTCAGCTGTATTATGACGAGAACAAGTTAATTTTCAATGACATGATGATGAGGTCTGCTTTGTTCTAGACCAACACACTGAGCTGGATTTCTATAGTGCTACAAACAAATGTAGCTCACTGAAACAACAGTCGGCGGATAGACATGTCGCTCCACTCGGACACACTATTCTGATTCCAAGCCAACCAGTCTTTGTTCTTTCTCTTCAATGCTGTGTGCTTAGCGGAGAAGCAACAAATACCAATCTTACAGTCTTTGGTTTGACCCGACCGGGGCTCGAACCCACGATATATCGCACTCGAGGTGATCACGCTAACCATTACGCCACCGATGCGGTACTGACATGAGTTATTAGATATATGTATTATTGAAAGTTACAGTTCCTGATTAATGTAATTAATATTCAAACTAAGATTCTCTTTCCTCAGGCATAGGTGACCTCAACAGCCGAATTTGGCTACCGGTATCCTGCTTAGCTCATTTGGCTACCGGTATCCTGCTTAGCTCATTTGGCTTTCCAATCTCTTGACTATGAGCTTACCTGGTGAGGTTATTCCAGAAACGTCTTGTGTGCACTTAATATTAGATATCAACGTTTAAAACTTCAGTATTGTTGCGAAATTGATAGTAACAATGTTCATTGTATTGTCAGTCAAGACAATAGATCTTCGATTTTCGAATTCTGATTACCCCTTTGGTATCTTCAAACTCTTGTTGAAGAAACAAGCCTTTCAGGAATCGTCAATTTTTTTTTTTATTTTTTTTTATCATTATCGACTAGTTACAAACATTCGTCCACAAAAGACTTCAAAGAAATATAAAAATGACGCATCAAATCATCTGAGAAATGTTCATTTCATTTTCAAGGTTGTATTTCTATAAAATAAACATACAAATACAATCAATAATAAGACAATCTAGATATACTATGACGCACGCTGTTTTTTTTAAACCCTTGATGTCAAACGAAGACACAAATTAAAACCGAATTAAATTGATAGCATTTTGTTCATTTGTGCTGTTTAATGAAACATGCAAATAAATATTCTGTTATTGTGTTTTTTCTGTGAGTTTTTAAGGTTTGAGAATTGTCAGAGGAGTGGTTCATGCTGGTGCGTTTTATTCTATATTACCGACTTCTTGTCTTCAAAGGAAATTTCAATGTAACAATATGCTATAGTTGACTGGCAGATAATTCCATATCTGCCAGTCATTATTGCTTTGACAATTGTACCATGTAGTTTAAGCAAACTCTATAACTATTAAATACTCGTTCAAAATCACTCCTTGGTAATTCTAAGTCATAAAATCACCGGCTGTGGGACTCGAACATCATATCAATTCTGATAAGACTCGCTTTGCATGCAAAGTCTAACATGATTGCCTTGCAAATAGAACAATGCAGTTTAAACAAATACATGTAACTATTAAATACAGGTTCTACATGTAGCTTAAACAAATACCTGATAACTATCAAAATCTCTGCTGGCACTTAAGGAGCTCCGTCAGAAATTCCAACGATAATTTAACAGTTTAATAATGTTATTTACTGTATAATTATCAAAGAAGATGATTCTGAGAGCAACTTATTGTCAAAGGTTTCACAGGAAGCGCATAAAAATAAGAATTTTTTCTTTGTATAATCTGTATGTATGCATTACAATTTCATAAATATTTTTACTTTTTTTTTGACGAAGTTCAATCTGTTGATTATTATATCGATAAACAACGTGTGGTGAAAAAATGTCGCGTTCGAATTTCTGTCATATTGTTTTGAATTACAACTTTCTTGTGTTTTACATTGAGAAAATTTCTTTTAGTTATTATTTTTCATTTTATACCACTCGCCAAAGTTTGTCGTATTTCGCGTGTTTCAGGTTCAATCATAACTTGCACTGGTCACAAAATGCGAGCCGAAAATACAACTTGCAGAAGCATTTTACGAACAATAGTTAGCTGTGAGTAATCTTGTATGGCTTGTTGTAAATCAAAATGTCCCTTCTTTATCACCCCCCCTTTTTTTTTCATGTAGCAATATAAACATCCGCTCGTATACATTATTTATTGTATGTAATAAAAGCGTAGATATCAAATTTAGTGCGCACGGCGCGTTTCTGGAATAAGCCTCATCAGGTACGCTCAAAGCCGAAATAATTTAAAAATCTTCGAGAGCAAGAAAACCAAAATGCCTAGACAGGGTAGACACAATCGTCGAAGGTCACATATGCTTGAGGGAGGATAACCATAGTTTTAATAATAAATACATGATTTACGAACTGTAAATCTAATATACCATGTCAGTGCTCTCGCCGCGATGATTATGGCAGAGATTCAATGCTCCCTTGACGACATTTAACAACAATCAATCGATCAATCTTCAAAACTTCACAAAAACTAAACCTTTTTGCCTGTTTCACACTGATATAATAAATAAATAAAGCAATTGTAGTCGTTTTATCAAATTATGTAGAAATGATGTTATTCGAACTTGTCTAGACAAACTGTCGATGAAAGTATCATAACGTTATTAGGAGTAGATGAGTCTTTTATTTACACACTGTATATCTATCCGTTTATTGCCGTCCTCCAAGGGAAACCAACATTGTAGGAAATGAACCGTTGACGTTTGATAATATGAATGATAAACCACATGATTGACAAATATTCCATCGCCATGTTTAATTTGTAATAGGGAGAACGATAGAAACGCAGTTACTGAGTTAGAAACACAGAAATCATCAGTAACGTTATTACATTTGAAGAAAATCCGGAATTTTTTGTCATTTGTTTTGTAATTACTTTTTGTTCTATTTGATTTTGATTCTGTGTAATTTTCTTTAAGATGTATAGAAGGAACGCGTGGTTTAATATAATAATTACCAATCCTAAAATGAAAACATCTGTTTATTTTCGAAATTCTTGTTCTTGTAATGAAAAATTCATTCAATAAATAGATACATAATTAACACAAATAATGCACTATTGCCCGAGGGGTGCAAATTATAAGCCGTAATAAAATATTTCAAATTTAAGGGGGATGAAAATGGTCATCATGCAGTATTCATAAAATAGAACGAGATTTACAAGTAAACATACAGCGCATTTGCGAAAAATAATTAAAACCTTAAGTACTATAGTATGACGTCACATTGATTAAATAATAATCTTTTACAAAATGCAGATGATTATTTTTGACATTTAGCTAACTACAAACCAATAAATAATTACATGTATTTTTTTATGTTATTAGGAAGTTATTTAAATGTATATAGTATCTTATAATTCTGTATTGAATGGCTTTTAATATTTATGAGTATGTACTTTTTATATTTTTTATTGTACAAATATTATGTTTAAGAGATGAGATTTTAATAAAATATTGAATTGAATTGAATTGTATTTAATAAATATGTTTCTAGAACTAAAGCTTGCGAGAGAGGTATGGTTATCGAAAGTTGATTAAAAACAGATCTCTCATTTCCTTGCCTTACTGGAAACAGTTGGACCGACTTTTGATTGCCATTGGAAACGTATGGGATGTTGGGTAGGAACATTATAGACGCTATTATGCGGTTACTCTCTTTCGAAATCTCCATAAGAGGTTATTAAGGATGTTATAATATAACACCCATTCGAGAAGGTATTAACTATCCGCCACTTAGAGACCCCTTTGACATCTCTATGGACCAAGCCCCGGGAACCGTCACCAGTATCTAGTTGCTATAGACACGGATTACATAGGTCAGACGTATATTGTACCATACGATGATGGCCAACACAACCCGCCCCCATAACGACAACCATTATTCACAAATGATCAGACTAACAACGAACGACCTTTAATTTCCTGTAATTTCAAAACCACATACAAAATTAACTTGGCTTTGAAATAAAAGTAACATAAACATCTTGACTGAACTTTGTTGTGATCAAATTTTCTTTTGAAGTTCCCTTTATTGTCAAACCCCCGCCATCTTGTAATATTAAAGTTTTAGCCTGCATCACGTGATATACATTTGCATTTGAAATAAAATAGGCTAATCGGTTTCCGATATCAGACGAGTGTTAAATACAGTATTTATTTCCCTCTGTTCTGTTAATTTATAAGGCATGCTAAGTCGTAAAATCTTATTTAAGGAAGCTAAAACTATCATCATGAAAGACTAGATTTAATTGTTTTTTTTACAATATGAGAGAGAGAGAGAAAAAAAAACAACACACCAAAATACCTGTTTTTTATTGGTCACTACAATTGCAATATCTTGTCACATATAAATCGAGTACAATCAATAATCATTCAATTAATCAATCATGTTTTGTATAACAATATATTACTATAAATGGTTATATTCTATAACAAATGCACAGAAACTGCTCACCTTTCCGAAGCACCTGAATTCATCCCGGTTTTCTATCTATTAGTTTTCTGCTTAGCTGATTGATTGATTGATTGTTGTTTAACGTCGTGCGAGCAATTTTCCAGCTATATTCAGGACGAAAACATGTTTACAATAAATCAATATGTAGGGTGAAAACGGGGGACAAAAAAAAAAAAAAAAAAAATTAATGCCACGGGACTCGAAACAAGGAAAGGTGTGTTTTCTGCTTAGTGTTTTGTACATAATTTGTGTCCTTTTGTCTTTTTTCTTTTGCATTGTCTGTCCTTCGATATAAAGATTCTGATTACTCCTTTTGGTATCTTCAAACTCTTCTTATATTTTACAAGTTATGTAGATGTGCAGAGCAGTTTCCAATGAAAAAATAGTTCAAAAGATGCAAAAAAAAAAAAAAAAAAAAAAAAAAAGAAAAAAAAAAAAGAAAGAAGAAAAAACCAAACAAACATGAATTCAATTTTGGTGTATTTGTCAAAATATCATCGTTGGTTGCATATATCGTATAATTATCCATAAGTTTGATGTTAAGCAAACCTTATATAATTTTCTAGTAGTTAGGACCAGAAAAACATTATATCTATATTACATACTTACAAAACTAAATTAATAATCGCGTGCCTTTTTGTCGTCCTTTAATTAAATTTGTTACAGATATTGTACTTTTCTTTCTAAGCACGGCATTACAAATACAAAACACATATATATATATATGATAACATTTTATTTATTAAATCTACATGCAGTCTTCATTTGATTAGTGTACCAATAACATCTACAAAACGTTCCTATGTTACAAATCACGAATTTTTATGTCTATAACTATTAATACGGTTTGTTACTTTCTATGTTGTTTAATTGGCTGAAGTGATATCGATATATGACTGAATTAAGAATGGGTCAATACAGACAGACAGACTTTATGTTGGAATTCCTAGATGACAGATCGGCATGGTCAATGGATAAATAAGGGTTACTCTTTCTATATTTTACGCAATAAAAACGTAGGTATCTAACTTCGTGCGCACGCCGCATTTCTGGAATAACCCTTCCATAGGTACTCATAGTCAGAAGATTGAAAAGCCAAATAAAATCAATAACACCAAAAACGGCTTAATAACAACGCAAGATCGACTCTGGTCACCTATGACTGAGGGTGGAGAATAATTGTTTTAATATTAATTATATTATTTTTGACCATTAAATTTCAATTATAAATAATATCTAATGAACCTTGTCAGTGCTGAAACACTGACTGTATTGGGTGCAATGTACCCTGGGGAACTAATAGTCCACCAGCTGAGGTATCGACCCAGTGATAGTAATAAAAACGTAGATATCTAATTTGGTACACACGACGCGTTTATGGAATAACCTTCATTAGGTACATTCAAAGTCAAACATCTGAAAGACAAAATCATATAAAATTCTTTGGAAGCAAATAAAATCAAAGGGCTTAAATGGAAGATGTATCGATAATGATGTCTGTGATGTCTGTGATGACCGTTTATGACTTTATATTAATGTTGAAATGCTAAAAGAGAAAAGCGTGAAGTGCGGGTTTTCATATTATAAGAACGAAAATACTTTTTAACGACATCTTATTATGGTGATATCGTGTTTTGTACATTTCATTTTACTTTAATGGCTTCGGAAAAGACGGTTGTTAGCATATTAAACGTGTTACTAAGTTAACTATCTAATATGTCTCACCTTTAATGTCATCTTTGATTTATATTAGATCTAATGTCACCGACTAATAATAAAGTATTTATAAAACGTACGTGTTTGATATTGTTTACTTCGGAAAAAATCGAACAGGAAACACTGCGTAGGAATATTATATATAGAACAATATTTTAACTCTGTGGAACATTAACGTCAACTGTAAAAAAAAATAACGTCATATTAATATTTTATGACATTGTCTTGGCCACAGAAATCGTGTCACATCACGATACTTTCTAACTGCGGAACCGTAGCTCTTATGGTCCTTGTCTAGTTTTCTGATAGTGCTACGGATTTCACCCTACCAAATATTTGCGAAACTGCTATCTTTATTTTGTCCTACCTTTCAACAGTAATGGTGACAACAAAACACTTTGTCAGAGCGGAGTCATGTGGATAATTCGTTTCGTTACATATTTATCTATCGCTTTCCATATTTACTTACTCATTATTATTCATTTCTAGCTCATCATCATAACAAATGTTTCCAGATTAACAGATCTCACCTACTTCGTTCCGCCATCTTGTCATTGCGGTATTCTCGTTTTGAGGTCAACATTACTGTTGAAAGGTGCGACAAAATCATCAAGGTAGCAGTTTCGCAAATTTTTGACAAGGTGAAATCCGCAAATATCAGAAAACTGGCCAAGGACCATAGGAGCTACGGTTCCGTAGCTAGATATTTTCTAAATTGTAATCTTATGTTTGGCTGAATGGATGGAGAATGAATAAAATAACAATATTGCGAATTTAGTTTTCTTATTTGTGGCATTGAATAGCATGTAATGTACCCAATACGAACAATTTCTTTCATTTAGTAAACTTTGTTTTTTCTCTCCCATGTTTTACATAGTCAAACCTGCCTTAAAGGGCACCTCTATACATCAAATCACTGTCTATAAAAGACAGTCTAAGTTTTTCCATTAATGAATAGTACATATAAATTTATCCTGTATATAAATGGAACCTGCTCATAAAGGGCACATTGTCAGGTTTCCTTGAGGGCCCTTTATATACAGGTTTGACTGTAATCAAGAATAAGCAGGTTACTTAAATGTAACATGCAAGTCATTGGTTGGTCACATTCCTCCCTAATTTCTGTATGTATTGTTCAACTTGTTCTCGTCCTGAAAGTGTATGAAATATTTGTGTGACAGGATGTTAAGATGCAGTAAATCTTAAATGTCAGTTATGGCGTTTAACACCACTTTCAAACATATTTCAGCTATACCGTGGCGGTCAGTTTTATTGGTGGGAGAAACCGGAGTACCCGGAGAAAACCACCGACCTGTCGCAAGTCACTAACAAACTTTAAAGAAGTGCTATTATATTTAATATTCCATTCATAAATTTTTTAATACGTTTTTGTATAGAATTGTTCTTTATAGGAGTGAGTGTTATGGAAAACATTACATGCTGTTATGGAAAACATTACATGAATCTTTTGTGATTGTAATGCATCAAATTCAGCATTCTTTGTACTAACTTAATTAGTATGAAAATGATGAGACGGGAGGAAGATGTTCATCCTTCTTCGTTATAGCCTTAATGTGATTAAAACACTACCGTTACAGTTGCTACAACAATTTCCTTTTCTATAATTCTACAATCTTTACCCGGTAATTAAACTGCAGATCAAATTAATAGCTAGAATTCTGTACATTTTCTCACTTTTGAGACAGACCCGTTCCTATTTTTAGCGATGTGAGATTGCCGTATCTTGCACTAGTGCAAGACAAAAAAATCACGTGCGTTTTACCGGCAAATGCATGCTGTACAGTAAAATGTCAACTGCCCCCAAGTTCTCCATGCTTCACCAATAAAACCACGATTCTATTACATAAGTATTTTTAAATTAATGTATGTATACTATTCTGCTAGCTAACAATTTAACTATCGTGCACCTTTCATGTTTCACGGTGCATGACTCTCTTCCAGTCGTTTGTTTACTTTGAGTAAATAATAGAGTGCTCTCCCTTGTTAGTAACTAACGCTACCTCCCTTTGACCAAATTCAAATATTTTTTCACAGCCACAGGATCGCTGTTGTAATGTTGAGTTACATTTATCATATATTTATTAAATACATTGTATTTTATTATGAAATACATTTAAAATATTGCCAAGACACGAATGCATATGAATAAATTGAATATTTACTTCAGCAATGGAAACAAAATTTGCGGAAAAACGCTCGAAAACAATTAGGTAACAGCTGATAAAAGTGAGAAATAAAATCAAACACCGGCAAAAAGTGCAAGACAGGGAAATCTCCGACACCCTCGGGTAAGATTTCAATCGTTCGCTGACTCGACGAGCCTCGTCAGCGAACGATTGAAATCTTACCCGAGGGTGTCGGAGATTTCCCTGTCTTGCACTTTTGCCGGTGTTAGATTCTATATTTCTTAATACAATTCTTAGGGAAGAAACAGCATGCTATGCAAATTTCAATTCATGTGAAATGGAATTTGTTTAATTTCAACGTCTTGTAAATAATTGTTTATTTTATTAGTATCAGAAAGCTTGTGGTTAGAAACATTTCACGATGCATATTAATGAAGCATGTTGTTTGGAAATTTTTAGTCACGCAAATGTAATTAAAAATATAATATCAGAATTTAATTTTAGCTCACCAAGGTCAAAATTCAATATTAAGTATTGTCAATATTTTGTGTCCGTCGTCGTCGTGGTTCACAGTTCAATCTTTTTTGTTCTCAGAAAGCACTCGAGCAAATTGCATAAATCTTATGAGATCCACGATACATGACAGGTGCCACTAGTGGAGCAGAAACTGTTTACCCTTCCGGAGTACCTGAGTTTATCCCCGATATTAAATGGGGTTCGTGTTACTCGATCTTTAGTTTTATGTGTATGTTTTATAGATCGTTATTTCTTTTGGCCAGTGTGCTGTCTGTCGTTTGCTTTACGGATTGTAATTACCCCTTTGGTACCTTAGATTTACGGATTGTAATTACCCCTTTGGTACCTTCAAACTCTTCTTACTTGAATGGTTTTCAATACTATTTGTGGTTTTAGTTTCATTCGACAAAAATTAACATGAATGCTAGGCTAAAACAGCATTCTTATTTGTTGACATTGAATATATTCTTCTCAAAACCATATATGGAAGAATAATAACATGTACATGATAAGAATGCTGCTTATATTGAATTCTTATCTGGTCAATATATGCAATCAGTGCATAACACCACTAAAGCTATGAGTTCGAATCCCGCTCATGGCGAGGTGTAATCGATACAACATTATGTGATTGCCAGTGACTTGCGACATTTCTTCCACCAATAAAACTGATCGACACGATATAACTGAAATATTGTTGACAGTGGCATTAAACACCATTTCCTTATTCCCTATCTGGTCAGTACATTTGATATGATAAAATGAACAAATACGTTTTTCCCAAACTGTACGTGACTTATTATTGATAAATGCTATCGATAGATTAATAATGTAAGACGATCGGTAGTCTATCAGCGTATCGATAGTATAATACTATAAACCTATGGATTGTCTATTGGCATAATATTATTCATAGTCTAATAATGCAATGCTATAGACAGTCGATTAATGGCAGGTAGTGTGTAGTCAAATGGTATAAGACATAATGTTATCAGTAGTATTATAATGTGCGACTATCGCTATTCTAGTAATGCATTGTCTTCGTCCGTCTAATAGTGTAAGGTTATAGGTAGTTTAAATGGTGTAAGGCGATCGGTGGTCTAATGGTTTATTGATATTGATAATCTAATGGTGCAAAACTATCGATAGTAGACCAATATAATGCTTAAGGTAGTCGTATGTAATGTTATCAGTGGCATAATCATTTTAGAAAATTTGAAATACCAAAGAGGTAATCAGAAACCGCAGGTCGAAGAAGGACAGACAATACCCTGGCCTAAAGGACAAACAACGATCTACAAAACATTGCACATTTTTAAGGTGATGGAAATATGGATGGCAATTGTATACACAATGCCATAATGGTTTCATCCAATTATTTTCTGATCCTTACACAGGTTAAAACAGTCGCCTCCTTTTGAATTAAAGATGGCGTAGGAAAAGTTCAAAGATACCAAAAAGGGGGGGGGAATCAAAGATACCAAAGGGGCAATCAGAAGATGTAAATTTAGAAAAACCGTTCGTAGCCATTGGCTGTTGGCAATCCTCGTTAAACAAATAAAGAATTAAAGGAAAAGGCCATGGTCTTAACAAATTAGCGTCAAAATTTAAATGACAGTAAATAAAAGACATTTGTGTTAATGAATGTTAAAAATAGTACGCCGTAAGGTAGAATTTGATGATTGAAGTTGCCTGTAGCACCAAATAATGGGGATCGCCATTTTTCAAAACTCTTCAATGTGGAGGAGACAAAAGTCATAATGGGATCATAATCTATTCTCGGATTTATCCTGCCCGTGACGTAGTAAAAGTCGGTATATATCAGCATTGTATCAGTTGCAATGCTATCATTAAAAATTATGTAAATCGTAAAATAACGTCGTATATTTATCTTTTGATATTTACAATATCATTATGACTTCATGTTACACCGTAAGGTAGAATTTGATGATTGAAGTTGCCTGTAGCACCAAATAATGGGGATCGCCATTTTTCAAAACTCTTCAATGTGGAGGAGACAAAAGTCATAATGGGATCATAATCTATTCTCGGATTTATCCTGCCCGTGACGTAGTAAAAGTCGGTATATATCAGCATTGTATCAGTTGCAATGTTATCATTAAAAATTATGTAAATCGTAAAATAACGTCGTATATTTATCTTTTGATATTTACAATATCATTATGACTTCATGTCAAGCATTTTATTGCACTAATGAAAGGGAAAAGGTGAGAAGATTTTTTTTTTGTAATTACCGGTCAGGACTATCCTTGTCAACACATCGACCAGTGACCACGAAAAACACGGGAAAGTACGACAGCAGTTGGGACAAAAAAAAGAAAAAAAACATGTGTAAGCATAAAACGACTTAAAACTGACAGTTATTTAACCTACGGCCAATCACGTAAAACATGAAATTGTACGTAGAACACCCTCCCCCCCTTTTCACCGTACAAATAAACTCCTTTGTTTTATGAAAATGTAACATGGGATGGGAATATTAAGAACAAAATTAGAACGATATACAATTATAAACATTGTATTGCAGTTGATCTGATATTAAAATATAACCAAACGGGCACGATGTTGAAAAGAGTCAGATACATGTTATTTATTCAACTAACATGATCTGACTGCGTGACGTCACATGAAGAGGTGTCATGGCTGCTTACACTACGACAGGAAATTCCAAATATTCATGTTTTTAATTGAGTATATTAATGTTAATAAAGGTGTTTTTTTTTAAATAATAAGTTATTTACGAATAACAAGTTATAATGAATTGAATTAAAACAACTTTTCAACTGACTGGTCTTTTCCTTTAAATTAAATCGATGAACGTAAATGTAATCCATCGTGTAGCAATCCCTTTAGTTGTCAACACTGTAGGAGGTACATACAAAAATATACCATATAAGATTCTAGACACACAGGTTTTTCATCATGCATGCAAGCATAATAAAGACTTAATCGCATAAGCGCCCTGCATCATTTTTTCCAGTATGCATTAAAATCCTATATGATTGCATTTTATGTAACGAGGAAGAGAAACATACGAATAACGTATTTGAATATGCAAATTAAAACATGCACATAATAGAAAAAGGATATAGTTCTCAAGTTTTGTATTTATCTTAAATAAGTCAGGTAATAAAATTGTCAATTTCTAAATAATGCATCAAGATGCAATGCATGTGCATTTTATCTAATGAGGAAGAAAAATATATGTATATTGTTTTTGAATATGCAAATTAAACCATGCACACATAATAGAGAAAGGGTTTAGTTCTCTAGTTTTGTATTTATCCTAAATAAGTCAGTTATTTAAATTTTATCAACGTTCTCGTGGTTAAAATCAATGAACGTTCATCTTTGCGGCAATTTCCTAAAGTGATATAAATTCGATTTTCACTAAAAAGTAAACTATCTTTTAGCGAATATATCAACGTTAATTGCTTTATTTATGCACGTCATGTTGGCATGATTTGAAATGTTCAATTTAGAAGAATAAATCTTATAAACCGATTTTGAGGAAAGTTACGTAATTTTTACAAAGAAAGGCTAAAGGATGTTTAACTTCAGTGTGTCATTATTATTGATTTATGCCGAGTTAAAAATGTCAATTGTTTAAAAGCAAAAAAATCTGTTGTTAACACCAAGCACACCAAAATTCAATTTGGGATAACTTTGAAGAATACAAATATGTATATACTTTTAACTGAATTATTGTTGAATAAATATTGTCTCGAACGCTCCCAATGGATTTCAATTCTTGCAACGAGAACAATAATCTTTGAGATGTCTAAAAAGTTTATTTTCTTCAATAAATAATGCAATAACTTTGCCCGTCTAAGGAAGCAGTCACGACCATTTGTTTTTTTTGTCGGGGGGAAATGAGAAGAAAGGAATCGCGGAGGGGGTTGTTGATAATGTGGTTTTCAACCAAAATATGGAAGAGTGACCTATTATTTCTTGAATTAGTAGGCTATATAATTTCTTTTATTTCTTGCATGAATTGTGTTCACTTATTACAGGTAAGGGTTGTTTGTTCTGTACTCTTAAACTCATGAACAATCGAATGGTTTCTCCTTAATGACCGCTCCTTAATGTCAAGAAATGATCGCTCCTTATTGTCAGGAACTAATCTCTAGAAGACAATATCTGTGTCAAACCATCTATTTTAAGAATCACTTGATAGCGAAGATTACAATACTTGAAAAGTTAAAACAATTACTATGTCATTCAAATTCATCGAAAATAAATCGACTTCCTTATACCAAAACACTTCAGTTGATGGTTGTACAATTAGATGTCGTTACGGAGATTAACAGTATAGATGGGCAAATACGGTCAATTTATATGATCTACGGGTCATACGGTCAATTTATATAATCTACAATTCATAGTCAAATTATTTGATCTGCATTTCATACGGGAAATTTAGAATTTATGCCAATCTATTTGATTCCAATTTCGTCCTTCAAGGACATTTTCAAGATACCAAAGAGATAAGCAGAGGCCGAAATTCGAAGAATGACACACAATACAGAGGCCTAAAGAAAAGGGACAAATAGATAAATAATGGTAGATAAAATGATACAAATAAACTAAAGATTGAGCAACACGAACACACTAAAACGAGGATGAGCTCGGGTGTTCCGGACGAGTAAGCAGTTTCTGCAACACTTGCGTCATCTGTCGTGTTACCCTTGTTTACTATCCCATGATAATTCATAAATGAAGAAAGGACTGCATTGTAATTACTGTGCCAATTCGTCAGGTCCAAATGTAATAGAACATGATTTGAATGTTTTGAAAGGCAAATATATTTGTTTGTTTGTTGTTTGACGCCATCTTAAGCAACATTTCTATTATTTGCTTCTGTCCTGGGCTGATCCTACTGCCTCTGTCCATGATTCGAAACCAATCTCTCTCCTCTCCTTCTCGATGGTATGTCTCCGTGTTTCTTTTTGGTCTTCCTCTTTTTCTCTTTCCTTCTGGTGTCCAACTGAGTGCAATGCGCGGGTGATAATTGGCATCCATTCTTATTACATGGCCTATCCATTGCCAGCGACGTTTCTTAATTAAGGAGCTGATCTTGGCTACCCTTACTGTTTTTCTTACTTCCTCATTGGATATTTGCATTGGCTAGTAAATTCTAAGTATTTTTCTTAGACACTTGTGTTGGAAGGTGTCTAGCAGTTTTTCGTCTCCTTTTGTAATTTTCCATGTTTCACTGCTGTATAAAAGTACGGCGATTACATTTGAAAAGAAAAGTTTCACCTTGGTCTTTCTGTTGAGTTGGTTGCTGCTCCAGATCTTATGCAGCTTGTTGAAGGCTACTCTAGCATGACCAATTCTTCTGATGATGTCTTCATTTGTGCCTCCTGTTTTGCTGACGGCAACCGTCAAGATATATAAAATCTTCCACATCATTTACGTCCTTTTCAAAGAGTGAAACAATATACCGAGATCAAAACAACAACAAATGTGCGTTAGGGATTAGAGTATTAAAATCAATCAAGAATACAATAAATGTTTAAATCTACACCTCCATATTTATCTTAAAATTAAACGCTGACAGTCAACAACCATCTTGTCTGGTAAGGAATCATTACGTCACTCTAAACTGTAAACCTAAAACTCTGAATACAATCCCGTAGGCGTATAATCCCCGACGCGATAAATGATTTTAAGCATATAACTTAAATTTTGTTGTCATGGTTTTTTTTTATTTTGTACGTATTAATTTCTCCCCACAACCCATTTTCTTTCAAAAATTAGAATATAATTGATTCCCAATTCATCTAGTACGTTTTGTTCTCTGACATTTGAAAAAAAGCAACACATCGAAAACCAGTCGATCAGAAGAATATTGTAGCATGGTAGAAGCCAGTATGTATTATTGAATTCCACAACAGGAAAGAAAGCCCTCTCATCCATAATGATGTTATTTTTTGGTATAACATAGCTAGATAAATTGTCAATTGATTTTTTGAACAGAGAGAGAGAGATGGCTTTTGTATTGATAAATATGGCTATAAAGTTTTTTTTTCTGATATGGCAAACGTAAATTTAACGGATTTGCCGGAAATCAGTCTATAAATTTCATTTTAATTTTGATTGATTAGGTACTGCTATCGGTGTTTAGCGCCATGTTAAAAAATATTTCTGTTTATGTCATGCCAATCTGAATCAGTTTCATTGGTGAAGGAAACTATAGTACCAGGAAAGAAATCCATCGACCAACCCAGGGAGTCACTGACGAACTTTATCACTTTTCCAAGACCGAGAATCACAATCACCTCTGCCATACGACCACGGCCACGTCTGTCCTTAAAAAATAATTACATTGAATACTGTGATTACTGGGGTTCTTTCAACTAATTTAAAATGACAACGAATGACTAATTCCTGATCATGGATTAAATGCGAGTATAACCACCCTTCGAATATCAAGATTGATTGTTCGGTACACTACGATGTTCCACTCACCATGACTTCCTAAACAGGAAACGTTTACATGGGATACACAGTACGTGCATTTTACATTTCCCCCATAATTGCAGACACATTTATAACTATGGACATCATGCCGGATGAAATGCATAATGCAGACAATTTTCTTTCTATGCATACGTGGTTCGACGTCACTTCCGTTTTTTGGAGGAGTTGGTGTTGTCATATCGTTCTTATTTCCTTTTCTTAATTGGAGTTGTATGTTATTATGTGATCCCATGACACGGGATGTTTTTAATAGATTAATTTTCATAACTTGGGAACAAGACTTTATTTTTAATTGACCAATAAGAGGATGAAGAATGGCAGCGCCTATATACGACAAGGCAGGTATTGGCTATTTAACAAATAGTTCACAGCACTGAGGGCCATATGGCAGTTTATGGACCGGGATGTCACCCACAAAATATTATATGGATCGAAGCGAAGCTGAGGTCCATATAGTATTNGACCAATAAGAGGATGAAGAATGGCAGCGCCTATATACGACAAGGCAGGTATTGGCTATAAGTAATTATTATTATTATTTTTTTTTTTAGCTTTTTCTTAGTATTCAGAACAACATCGATATTACTTAGAAAAAAATTATTTTGTATAATTACTTCACCCGTATATAATTAACTTTGTGATACCCAACATTTTTGCGAAATCAAACAAGACCAGTGTATCGCTCATCTTTACTTTCGAATTTTCAGTCTTTAACATCACTTCACAAATTATTCCAATTATTTTACGTTTAATTACTATTGTCTAGGAGTCCTCATTCGTATTTCTATTGATTCTGATTCATATGGCAATTGCAATTTAAGCTTCCACTAATATGATTATCCATTGGTCATTGTCACCTTTTTCATTTATTTGCTTACCCTTCGCGAGCACCTGGGATCACCATGGGTTTAGGGTGGGGTCCATGTTGTTCATATTTTTAGTTTTCTGTGCTATGTTGTGTTTTTGTGTGTGTTTTGTTTGTCTTCGTCATGTTTCTTGTGTGCCCAATGTTGCTAGTGTCTCTGAATTGTTTGTCGTCGTCGTGTGTCTTGCATGCCCAATGTTGATAGTGTCTCTGAATTGTTTGTCTTCGTCGTGTGTCTTGTGTGCCCTATGTTGTTAGTGTCTCTGGATTGTTTGTTTTTGTCATGTTTCTTGTGTGCCCAATGTTGCTAGTGTCTCTGAATTGTTTGTCTTCGTCGTGTGTTTTGTGTGCCCAATGTTGCTAGTGTCTCTGAATTGTTTGTCTTCGTCATGTTGCTAGTGTCTCTGAATTGTTTGTCTTCATCCTGTGTCTTGTGTGCCCTATGTTGCCTGTGTCTCTGGATTGTTTGTCTTCATCCTGTGTCTTGTGTGCCCTATGTTGCATGTGTCTCTGGATTGTTTGTCTTCGTCGTGTGTCTTATGTGTGCCCAATGTTGCCTGTGTCTCTGGATTGTTTGTCGTCGTCGTGTGTCTTATGTGTGCCCAATGTTGCTAGTGTCTCTGAATTGTTTGTCTTAGTCGTGTGTCTTATGTGTGCCCAATGTTGCTAGTGTCTCTGAATTGTTTGTCTTCGTCGTGTGTCTTGCATGCCCAATGTTGCCAGTGTCTCTGTATTGTTTGTCTTCATCCTGTGTCTTGTGTGCCCTATGTTGCCTGTGTCTCTGGATTGTTTGTCTTCGTCGTGTGTCTTATGTGTGCCCAATGTTGCCAGTGTCTCTGGATTGTTTGTCGTCGTCGTCGTGTGTCTTGCGTGCCCAATGTTGCCTGTGTCTCTGGATTGTTTGTCTTCGTCGTGTGTCTTATGTGTGCCCAATGTTGCCTGTGTCTCTGGATTGTTTGTCTTCGTCATGTTTCTTGTGTGCCCAATGTTGCCAGTGTCTCTGGATTGTTTGTCTTCGTCGTGTGTCTTGCGTGCCCAATGTTTCCAGTGTCTCTGGATTGTCCCTTCGGTTTTCTCTAAGGTTTGTTTGTCAACTTGCTCTTTTAATGCATATATCTTAAAACAGCTCCCTTGATGTTAAACAGTACTGAACCAATCGCACACAGCAGCCGACATTTTTCAGTGGAGCGGAGGAGGAACTACATCCTCTTTCTGTAACCTTCAATGATTCCGTTTTATGAGTTAATAAGGTCTTAAATCTGCCATTTATTGATCTGCTAATCCAATTGATATTCATCGCCTGTTTTAGATGTTGATAAAAAAAACAAAAGCTTAAAAATTATGCAAATTTATTCCTTTTAAGAGTGTTTTGTCCCGTAATGATAGCAATGACAATTTGTCACTAAAAAACCCCAAAGCTTTAAGATATTATTAAATATACTAAGCCCTTTGATTAGTAAATATAAATTTTCTAAATAGGTTATTATTGTAGTCTAGACATAGACATTGATATATCTGGAAACAGACAATAAGTATGATAATTGTCATGAGATAAATATGTATGATAACAAGAGGTCGGTGTTAACATAAATTATGCTCCTTCCGTTACATCCGCCATGATCAATACGAGAACAGCAAACTTGTTTTAATTGATGGTAATTTAAATTGTTACACTTCTAATGGAGAATTCTCTTTAGACATCAGTATGTGAAAATTATGTTATAATTCTATCACGTCTTCAAGAAAAGTTTGAATATACCATGAAGGCGTAATCACAAGCCGTAAATCGAAGAAGGACAGACAGTGCAATGAGCAAAATAAAAGAACAACCCATGATCTACAATAAGAGTTTGAAGATACCAAAGGAGCAATCAGAAACCGTATATAGAAGAACAGACAACACCATGGCCAAAAGAAAAAAGTACAAAAGTACAAACAACGATCGCCAAAGCATACATATAAAACTAAAGATAGAGTAACAAAGCACTATACAGAAAAGTGAAAATTGAACAACACGAAACGTGAACCCTACAAAATATATCGGGGTGAATACAGGTGCTCCGGGAGGGTGAGCAGTTCATGCTCATCTAGTGGTACCTACATATATACCTTTATAAGGGGTTTGCACCACAAGAGAGGAACAATGAAATGGTCGTCGTGGTCACGATCATAAGCTACCTGGTATTAACATATACCTATGCAAACACCAGTGCATATCACAACTAATGTTGGGAGTTCGAATCCACACATGACGAAGTGTAGTCGATATAACATTATGTGATAAGCCTAATCATTTACCTGCGATAAGCAGGTGTTTTTCGGATTCATCCACAACTAAAACTGACTGTCACGACAAGCGTTAGGGTCAGGTATTTAACGCCACTTTCAACAATATTTCAGCTAAATTGTGGCGGTCAATTTTATTGGTGGAGGAAACCGGAGAAAACTACCGGCCTGTCGTAAGTCACAAACAAACTTTATCACATAATGTTGTATCGGGTATACCTGGCCTGAGAGGAGTTCGAACTCACAATGCTAGTGAAAAGGGAATTTATTTAAAATATTTATGAATTTATGGGCATTATTTGTCCACGCCATTATTAAACGTCACAAAAGTAATATAAAATGTTTGGATAAAGATTATTATCACTATCGTATATCTACAAATTTTATATTAAATGTATTAACCATATTAATAACTCATTAGATAAACCAAATTACATTTCAAACCTATCCTTCCATTGCCATTTTATAGTGTTATTTCTGGTCGATAATTATCTACATGAATAAGTCTGTGTGTTATATAACTAGGCAACAGTTTCTGTGATGTGATGCAAACTCTCCAGAAAAGTCGATGTCTGTTGGTTATGATTACAAAAATTAAAAAAACACTGGCTCTACGAGTGGGGCGGGGTGAGGCGTAATGGTGAGTGCCTCGAGTTTTAGTTTGTTTGAGAATATCACTTTCCGTTGCACATGCACAAACAATAAAACATCTTTTAATAGCTCCTAATAGAGCAACAATAAAAGCTTGAAAATACAAAAAAAGGGGGAGGGTAATCAGAAGACGTAAACAGAAAAAGGACTGTCAATGCAAAGACAAAATAAAATGGACAAAGAGGAAAAGACAAACAATAATCTACAAAACACTACCCGGAAGAAAAAAAAAAGATTGACCAACATTTGTTTCTGTAATAATTATGTATCATCCCCCAGTAGGCAGTGTTTTGACACTGGCATGGTTTATTAGATATATTCATTATTTAAATTTCCATTTACTATGTTATTATTAAGACTAGACTTATCCTCCCACAGGTATAGATAACCTTTACCCATTAACAGGTTTGGTTATCATGCATAAGCCCGTATAGTTTCCTTGCTCTCACAGACTTTTAGATTATATGGCTTTCCTATCTTTCGACATTTATTCCAGAAACGCGTCGTGTGCCATTAAATTTTATATCAACTAGTAATCGGCGTTTCGGCACTGACATAGTTTATTAGGTATATTTATTATTGAAATTTAGAGTTCCTAAATCATGTAATTATTACCAAAACTAATGCCTTCCTTCCTCAGGCATGGGTGACATTAGATAAAACTAATGCCTTCCTTCCTCAGGCACAGATAACTTTAGTAAGTTTTTGTCATCTTATATAGTTCCTTTGGTTTACTAGCTCACACAAACTGTCAGATTATTTAGTTTTTCTATCTTTTGACTTTAAGGTCCCTGATACAGTTTTTTTCCAGAAACATGTCGTACACATTAAGTTGGATATCTACGTTTTACTGACATTGTTGACTTGTTCTACCGTAAACAGGTTATATCTTATTTTTATCACTGACATTATACAGACTATATTTTACCGATGCTAATCAAATTGTTTATTATCCTAGGCATATAAGCTGTAAGCCTGAGCGAGGTTCGAACTCACAATGCTAGTGGTAATATGCACTGATTGCATTTGTAGTTGTAAATGTAACTATCATTCGCTCTCGACCATGTCAGCTCCGTCACGATAAAAAATTGAAATATGTTGAAAGTGAAGTTGAACACCTATATACCATAGCACTTATTTTACGACTGTTTGAAATGTTACACATGCCATCAAGAAATCTCCGTGGACATCAACATGTCAAAATTATGTCATGATGCTAGGATATCTTTAATATATGCAGACATACACTATTATATCAGTTAATCATAAGAGCTGCTGATTGGTTCCTAGAATATGCAATGTATATGGTCATACATAATGCAATGTTTCATCTGTGAAAATGGAATTCATTTTAAATATTTATGAATTTAGGATTGTCCACGCCATTGTTAAATGTCACAGAAGTAATATAAAACTTTTGGATCAAGACTATTAAATGAAATGTAATAACCATATTAATAGCTCATTAAATAAAACATATTACAATTCAAACATATCCTTCCATTGACATTTTAAATTCTGATTTGTTCTCGTATCTACATGAATAATTCTGTAGGCTGTTTAACTAGGACGTAGTTTCTGTGCTGTGATGCAAAACATCTCAGAAAGGTCGGTGTCTGTTGGTAATGATGGACAATTTAAATACACACTTATCTTAAGGATGGGACGTTATGGTGAGTGCCTCGATGGTTGTTTTTTGAGAATGTCACGCCCATTTGCACACTCATTTTACAACAGCTCCTAAAGATGAAGATACCAAAATGGTAATCGTAAGCTGTAAGTAGACAATGCAATGTCCAAATGAAAAAAGGACGAAAGGACCAACAATAATCTACAAAACACTACACATAGGAAAAATATGCCGAACATTTGTAGCTGTATTAATTATGTATTATCCCCCCCCCCCGCAGTAGTCTGTGTTTGAGTACTGACATCGTAAGTTAGATATATTCATTATTGAACTTTACATTCCCTAAATAAGGTAATGGATAAAACTAAGGTTCTCACAGGTAACTTTTAACCTTTGCCAGTTGTCGCTATCATGTTTAGTCTTTTTGATTTTCTTGTTCCCAAAGACTCTTAAATTATATGGCTTTCCTATCTGGTGACTTTAAGCATACCTTATGAATGTTATTCTAGACACTCGTCGTGCACATTAAATTAGATATCTATATTTTTATTACTGACACTGTTGACTTGTTCTACCGTAAACAGGTTATATCTTATTTTTATCACTGACATTATACAGACTATATTTTACCGATGCTAATCAAATTGTTTACTTATCCTAGGCATATAAGCTGTAACTTTCTGCTGTCATTGACACTGGATAAAAGTCACACTGATATTTGAAATCACATAATATGCAAATGTAGCTTATCCAAATACATTATTACATATAATAAAAAACGTTGATATCTAATTTAGTGCGCACGGCGCGTTTCTGGAATAACCTTCATAAGGTACGCTTAAAGCCAAATAATTTAAAAAGTTTTGAGAGCAAGTATACAAAAGGGCCTAAACAGGGTCGGAAAAATCGTCTTATGCCACCTAGGCCTGAGGGAGGAGAACCTTAGTTTTAATAAATGTCAACAATTAACTCCAGGAAGTCAATATAACAGGAGTGAAGATTTCAGGCCCCAATTCATTCACCCCATCATTTTCAGTTAAATTCATGAAAATAATATTTTCAGTTAGTGTGGACATCCATGTAAAACATGCACGACTCTGACAGCATTCTATAAGTCGCCCGGTCTATGATTGATTTACTTGCAATAAAACCGTAGATATAAAATTTAGTGCGCAGGACCCGCTTCACGACAACATTCATCAGGTACGCTCATAATCAAAAGATTGGAAAGCCAAAGTTTTCTGAAATGACATAAATATCAAGTTTTTACCATTAAAATCATTGGTCTACTTGGAAGTTTTTATCATTAAAATCATTGGTCTACTTGCAAGTTTTCTGTAAGGACATAAATATCAAGCTTTTTATAATTAAAATCATTGGTCTACTTGCAAGTTTTCTGTAAGGACATAAATATCAAGCTTTTTATAATTAAAATCATTGGTTTACTTGCAAGTTTTCTGTAAGGACATAAATATCAAGTTTTTTTATGACTATAATCATCAGCTTCATGGACATTTTTTGCAGACACGCCCAATGACTAATTACACTGATTACAATTTGGTGAAATTGATATCGTGATTGCAAGAGGTAATAAATATCGGAGTTCGAGTATCGGTCATGTCAAACCAGAGGCCTTGTAATATCGCATCGCTACCTAGAATGCTACCTTTGTAATACTGATTCACCGCTAAGAGGCAACGTAAATAAACGTTAGATATGAACAACCCAGAAAAACTAGCAAAATAGGGTATACAAATACAAAGAAAAACAAAACAAAAACACAACACAATATGTGTTGGACACCACTATGCGCAAACAATCATTAAAAATAGCAATGTGTCGTGTCTCATACGCGCTTTTTTAGTTATAATTGTCGATTGAGAGTAAACCATTATTTTATATTGCTTGTCTTTCATAAGAAGATATAAAACAAATACATTTCACAGTATGATTTGTTCTCTATATGATAACTGGGGTTAAGAGTTAGGATTATATTGTTTAACGCCACTTTCAACAATATTTCAGCTATAACGTGTCGGGCAATTTTATTGGTGGAGGAAATCGAAGTACCCGGAGATAACCACCGACCTACCACAAGTCACTGACAAACTTTATCATATAATGTTGTATCAAGTACACCTCGCCTGTCTGGGTTCAAACTCACAACTTTAGTGGTGATATGCACTTATTGCATGGGTAGTTGTGAATCCAACTACCATATGATCACACCTACGACTGCCCCTCTATGATATAGCTGAAAAATTGCTAATACAAATATAGTGCGCACGGCGCGTTCCTGGAATAACCTTCATCAGGTGCGCTCAATGCCAAAAGATTGGAAATCAAAATAATTTAAAAGCCTTTGGGAGCAAGAAAACCAATATGCCTGAACAGGATAGCCAATAAGGTCACCTATGCATAAAGGAGAATAACTTAAGTTTTAATAATAATTACATGATTTAGAAACTGAATAATTTCGATAAAATATATTATATCTAATAAACCATGTCAGTGACGAAGCCTCGCATTAAACAATATTCAATAACTCGCACATTTTCAGAATTATTCTATGCTATTGCTTTATATTGTTATTGGATATTTGTGAAAAAGCAGATTTTGAAATATACGCAACGAGTGAGTGAGTGACTGTTGTTTAACGCCAATTCAGCTATATCATGGCGAGAACAAAGTTAATTTTTTCCATGAGATGATAATGAGGTCCGCTTTGTTCCAGACAAACACGCTGAGTGCTAGCTCACTGAAACAACAGTCCGCGGGTAGACATGTCGCACCACTGATTCTGAGCCAACCAGTCTTTGTTCTTTCTCCTTAATGTTGCGTGCTTAGCGGAGAAGTAACACATACCAATTGTATAATATTTGATTTGACCCGGCTCGGGCTCGAACCCACGATCAACCGCATTCAATGCGTAAAGAAAACTTGTCTCATGTAATATTTAACATAAATGAATTGTCGCTTTGTTTGATATTCTACAAATTTGTGTTTGACACAATGCTTTCAATGTGAAGTGAAGCCCACGTTTCCCATCACGTAGAAAACAAAGATGATCAAGTTCAGTTGGAGTGGTCATCCAAAAAAGTAATTAATTTGATAAACGATTTATTGTTTTTAATCTATTCAGTGAAGTACTACACTTAAGTGATAATGGCGAACGCCTTTAAAATATTACCATTGACAATTTTTAAACAGCTCTAGTGGAGCAGGAACTGCTTACCCTTTCGGAGCACCTGAGTTCACCCCCAGTTTTTAGTGAGGTGCGTGGTACCCGATCTCTAGTTTTATATGTATGTTTTGTAGATCGTTGTTAGTTATTTTGTCCTGTGCTGTCTGTCCTTCTTCGATTGACGGATGTTGATTGCCCCTTTGGTAACTGCAAACTATTCTTAAACAAGAGAGGACACAATAAATGTTGACACAAAAGCTTTGTTAGAAGGACAAACAAACCGATCAGTAGGAAGGGTATAGAAATAGGGCGTAACAAAGACATAATTCACCCTTAAGTTCTCACGTAAAGGAGTGTGCTTTATATGTAGTAATCCAAGCCCATTACAATCGAATGAAGACCTACAGTATATCATAATTAGTAACAGCTCGTTCGTTTGTGGTTGATGCCACGTTTTACCTACATGCATACATGTACCTTTATAATGGTTTGTAATATATTTGTTCTCGTCAAAAATACAACTGTCATACTGTACCCCTGACGTTGTATTACATAGGTGGGTGTAAATCCAACCACAACACGATTACACCCAAAAAAGTTATTCCACAATTATTAATACGCAGTAAATGGTACCATTCAAATCTATTCACACCTACAAGGAATTGAAAGTACAAAAAGGACTTGAAAAAAAATGCTTACGCAAACACAATCGTAAACAGTCCATTATTTTACAAGTTCTCAATAAATAGAAAGAGGAAGAACACGCAAACAGTTGAATATTGCTAATAACATGTAAAAGGCAGACATACAAGTGCGTTCTTTTTGTATTAATAATAATAATAATAGAATATCGTGTGATACAGTAAAAATAAATACGTCAAGTGAAATTAATGATGTTCCCACTAAATGATATTAATACATGTATAGTATAGCTCAAGTCAACAACAATGCGGCTAAAATAAAATTAATCAACTATAGTTCATCTGGTATCAACAAGGTTCATAATATTATAGTACAATAATATTTACAGGCAAAAAAATTAAAATAAAAATAAAATAAGACAAAATGACGTCTCTATATAGTTCAAAGGGAATATATAAATCATATTTTTCATCGGATTTGTAATTAGATTAACACGACGGGTGCCACTAGTGGAGCAGTTCACTCCCAGTTGTTAGTCGGAATCGTGTTGTTCAATCTTTGATTTTATGTATATGCTTTGTAGATCGTTGTTTTGCCATTGTGTTGTCCGTCCTTCTTCGCTTTACGAATTCTGATTATCCCTTTGATATCTTCAAACTCTTTTCATTATATTTAAAAATGAATATTAAATTCACATTTACCTGTTTATAAAAAAAAATATAATGTGGGGAATTTCTATATCGTTATTGAATAAGATACCGAAAACGATCAATATGGTATTATACACCAGTGCCAGTAGAATGATACAATGTAACATTAACACAGTGTAAGGCTCCAGTCAACTAGTAGTCTAATTCATTTTGTTGAGAAACTACCATGTTATAATTTATATGTTTTGCTTGTGCTTGCATTCTCGTATGGTATTTGGATTTACAACTACCTATGGAATCAGTGCCTATTGCCTCTAAAGTTGTGAGTTCGAATTCCGATCATAAGAGGTGAACTCGCTAAAACATTATGTGATAAAGTTTGTCAGTGACTAGCGACAGGTCTGTGGTTTACTCCGGTTTCCTCCACCAATAAAACTGACCGCCACTGAATTATTGTTGAAAGTGGCGTTAAACAATACAACCCCAACCCTCTATTGCTAATTTATCCTGATTTAAAATTCTAAATAACATAGATATCAACATGTTTATATATAAATGATATGATATTGCTAGACATTGTAGCTATCCTGTTCAGCCATCCAGTTTGCTTGCTTCCAAAAATATTAGAATTACTTTGGAACTGTTCTGATAGTGTGATATTTTCTTTTAAATTTTACTGACATTCAAATGTTTTTAGCTTGTCTATGAGCGTATCTAATGAAGGTTATTTAAAACAACGCCTCTTGCACGCCGCTTAGAAGCGCACAAAGACGACATTAATGTATATATTGAAGTAACAGACGATAACAACATCCGGTAGACGAAATATTATGAAAACACAAATTGTAGATATATATCATTTTGCTTCGTTAATTAAAGAAAATGTTGATTATTTTTTAATACCCTACAAATAACTCCCGTGGTCGTAGCTTTCTAAATTCAGAGATAGAAATTCGATCAGTTGTTGATATTTGTCGAATTGTTGACAATCACTGTTTAAATGAACGTTAGAGAAAACCGAAGGGGCAATCAAGAATGGACAATGCAGAGATACTGGCAACATTTGGGTACACAGGACACAGGACAAAGAAAAACAAAACACAACACAACAGAGATGAGTAACCCGGGTCCCGCCAAAAACTGGGGGTAATCCCAGGCGCTTGCGACGGGTAAGCAGTTCCTGCCTCTTATTAGAGACTTGACTGATATCGGAGAAGCAATAAATAACAAGTTTAGTCTTTCACTTTACGAATCCACGATCGTCCGTACTCGCGGCAAGCACGCAAACCATTACACCACCGACACATACAACGTTTGTTATTTGAATCTTTCTAAAGGCATGGCTTTTATATGTTTAATTAACTGAAAGTCAATAAATCTGTATCCACCTTTCGGACCATAAATATATACACCCAGATAGCATGTTTTAATTTTGTTGCAAGTGCATATCGAGCAACTATGGTTTTCTTCGCTTAGGGATATGCGACCATAGCCGATTTTTGGCTATCCTGTTTATGCCCTTTGAGGTTTCTGCTCACAAATTATTATTTGACCTTCCAATGTTTTGATTTTAACCGTATATGATGAAGATTTTTCAAGACATCCGTCATGCGCACTAAATTTGATATCTACGTTTTTATTACTATCACTGGGATGATAAATCTGCTGGTGGACTATTAGTATACGAGGGGATCATCCACCCACTGACATGGTTTATTAGATATATTTGTTATTGAAATGAATAGTTCCTAAATTATGTAATTTTTTATGAGAATTAAGGAATAACAGTACTGGCCCCGGCGCCACAAAACTATTTGAGTACAAATTTTATACTCAGCTTGAGAATATTCTTAAATTTTGTATTCTGAGAAAAATTGACCGCCACAAAACTATTTGAGTAAAATGTTTGTACTCAGCTTGAGAATATTCTTAAATATTTGAGAATGGCTTAAACCGTGCTTAAGTAATTTACTCAACATCCAAGACGATGTCAAGAATAATAAGGAAACGTAGAAAAGAAAGAAATACAATAATTCCAAGGCGTAGGGTATACAGAGATAGAAGTAATTCCTTAGAAACCATGACAGATAATGATTTATTGAGAAATATCGGCTTAGGCGACCCACGATAGAGTTTATTGCTCATGGCAGTGGTATCTTCCATCAGTTTTCCACACAGTTCCTCATCTTTTAATTTTGATTGCTCAATAAGCAGCATTTCTTCGTCCATGGTCCAGATGGACCCACTTTTCCATTTAGTGTCCATATTTATAATGCAATGTGTTAAACAGACGATAATTTGACAACTTACATCAAAACGCCCGTACGTTTCCCGATGTTTACTGGTTCTTCTTTATCTTCCACACAGGAGAGTTCCACAATGTGCACTGAAGAAACTCCCCCTTTTTATGTATATATAGACTTTTATTGTATTTTATAGTATTGAAATATTTTTAATCAACACGATAGTGGTTCTTCTCAACATAAAAGAGGGATATACCGGACAAGAAGAAGAATGCCACTTACGTAGTTGAATTTTTTTTTACTCAACTGAGAACGTTCTCAAATCTGAGAAAAAAAAGTTTTGTGGCGTGGAAAAGAAGATTTATTCTCAACTGAGTAAACATTTTCATTCTGAGAATATTTTTATTCTCAGAATATTTTAGTTTTGTGGCGCCGGGACCAGTATTTGAAGAGTTGGATTTGACGGTCACAAATTCCGTTTTACAGTCGACGCGAAGCGAAGCCAGTAAAACAGATATTTGCGACCGCCAAATACACAATTGACACCGACAACTCTTCAAATACAGTACTATTATTCCTATTCTGATGAAATTCTCCCAACGTGTACACACTAGTTTGAAAACATACTAATAAATGACGAAATATATGCACTTTTCAAATTCCTTCTGCTAAAAAAATAGTAATGTAGTTGTTTAAGGATCCGCCATCTTGAAAACGTGAAATTCTACATGTCATATATACAACAATACACAAAAATAATTAAAATGCTTACCTTGAAAACTTATTTTAGTTAAATTCTATCTAAATTGAAGCGTACACGAAACCAAATAACGTCTGATCTTTACATTTTAAATTGGAAGTCTTCCTATGACGTCACGTAAAATGACGTTGCTTATGTGCCAAAGTCGTTCAACAATATTTCACGGAATTTAGATTTTTGTGATTTTTAGACCCAGGGATATGCAAGAATCCATTTTTATTTTCAGTATTGCATTAGATCGGATAGTAAACTCAATTTGCCACCATCAATTCTCCAATTGATGCCGTGAAATTTTCAAATACAATACATTTATCTCCTAAATAGGCCGTCAGCGTCAAATTCATAGTCGGAAATATCTCGGTCAGCCATATTGTCTACAAACAAGTGCATTCAGCGTAGGAATATAGCATTCCTTCAGGCCTGTCAACTGCAGATTTGACGGCTCACGATAGCCAATGAAAATACGCGTTACATTATAATTGCATTAGAATTAAGGTTCTCCTACCTCGTGCACATATATGGTCTTGGCCGACTTTGGTATCTTCAAAATCTTCTATACTGTTTAGGTCATTTGGTATTCTTGTTCAGAAAGACTTCTATATCATTTGGCTTTCCAAACTTTGAATTTCGAGCATACCTGATGAAGGTTATTACATAAACGCATAGTCCGCACTGAATTGGATATCTACGTTTTTCTTAATGGTTTAATTAATCTGAGAATAGATCGTTTTGTCGTGTAGATTTCCGATTCGAATCTGAAATTATTGTTTTTACAAGAGTTATTTCCCTTACAAGTTGGCAACGGTTCATGGTCAAATCAAATCAATTTCTAATCTAAAAATAAAAGTGATTATGAATGTAAATTATCACTGAACTGATTACAAAGTACAGAATATTTGCATCTTATAGGAAAATTATTTCAAAATGAAATGCTGGACCACGGCTATTCGTATTGACCGTGAACCTGTTGACCCAATTTTAAAGGAAATAACTCTAGTAAAAGTATCAAATCGAAGACGTCCTTTGATATATACTATATGGAGTGGGCAAAAATGTATCTACCCCCTGTTTTTAGTGGGGTACGTGTTGCTCATCTTTTTATTTTCTGTGTTGTGTTTTTTGCTTGGTTTGTTTTCGTCCTTGTTTCTTGTATACCCAATGCTGCCAGTTTCTCTGGATTGTCCATTCTTGAATTTCTCTAACGTTTATTTCAGACTTTTAGGTAAAATGTATACTATAGAGATCAGCAATATCAAAACATTCAAAGCTTTAGGTAACATGTAGACTATAGAGATCAGTAATATCAAAACATTCAAAGCTTTAGGTAAAATGTAGACTATAGAGATCAGTAATATCAAAACATTCAAAGCTTTAGGTAAAATGTATACTATAGAGATCAGTAATATCAAAACATTCAAAGCTTTAGGTAAAATGTAGACTATAGAGATCAGCAATATCAAAACATTCAAAGCTTTAGATAAAATGTATACTATAGAGATCAGCAATATCAAAACATTCAAAGCTTTAGATAAAATTTATACTATAGAGATCAGCAATATCAAAACATTCAAAGCTTTAGATAAAATGTATACTATAGAGATCAGCAATATCAAAACATTCAAAGCTTTAGATAAAATGTATACTATAGAGATCAGCAATATCAAAACATTCAAAGCTGTAGGATTACATGTACTTTAATTTGTTTTGTTTAATATCAATAAACTGCTAATCGTTTGTGAGATGACTAAATATTTGATGACTAACTATTTGACGTTGGTCTTAATAATTGTGTCTGTGTATTTGTGCAGACGTGAACAGATTAATTAATTGTGCATCGTTAAGCATGATTAGAAAAATGCAGATGCTTTTTAAAGGGTTTACAAGTCGAGAAGTCCCGACGCTAAACAGCATGGTTTATACGTGCAATCTTAGTAAAAATATATTTTAATATACGATAATTAATTCTGGTAGCATGTCGGAAGATAAAATGAGAAGAGGAAATGCATAACGGAAATATTGATTGGTTAAAAAAGATACGATATAAAAATATATATTTGAAGTCTATATTTGAAAAGAAAAATAATTCCTACCTTGATTTGTCTCATGTATTCTGCTTACGGATATTACACCATTGTAGTAAAGTCCAAAAACTAACACAAGTTTGTAAATATGGTTCATTCTGAATGTCTCTACCGTCTACCTTCCAGAACGAACTTATTGTACAAAAATCTATCACTCACTCTCCCGCGGAATCTAAAGAATTAAAAGCCAATGATTAATTATAAAGAAATCTAGAGTTTCTGTAAAAGGACGGATAGACTATTTCACACCTTTCATCGCGTGGATGCCGGCAGATATCCTTTGATCGATCTAGAAATTCACATGCTGTATCATTGTATTAGTGGTAAAATATTGAAGAAGTATTGCAGACATTCTATTGATCCAAAACCTTAGTCATTACATTAATAATATACGCTATCATGTCGTGGCATGCATGAAGCACCTAAGTTAATACGACACCCAAAGCATTGTCCAGTAGGTTTAATGTTTTGTATATATATTTTGTCTGAACGAACACAAACAAGTTAAACAATAATTACAAATTTTCAGATGGGTGTAAAGGGAACCAAAAAGAAACAAAATATATCTGGTATTACCTTATTTTTTATGAAAATTTGTCACCATTTTCAATGGTTTATATTAATGGGGTGAGGGTTTGGTGTTTAATGCCACTTTCAACAATATTTCAGTTATATTGCGGCGGTCAGTTTCATTGGTGGAGGAAATCGGGATGCCCGGAGAAAACAGCCGATCTGTCGCCAGTCATTGACAAACTTTATCACATTGTTATATCGAGCACACCTTGAATGAGCGGAGTTCGAACTAACAACGTTAGTGGGGATAGGCACTGATTTCATAGGTAGTTGTAAATCCAACTGCAATACGATCCCGACCACGACGACCCCTTATATTAATTGGTTTCTGTCTCATCTATCAAATATTAAGTTATGAAACCTGTAAAGTCAACCTTTTTCAACCTCTGGAATAATCAGCTTTGTTGAATACAAAACAACAATTATTAAGACGATTATTAACATGATGTAATTACAACAATCATCTGTGCAGACATAAACAGGAAACGTGCACGCCAATGAAAGAACAGACGTATTACTCTGACGGAACTTCAATTTGTTGATGACTAATTTCATGTGGTTCCTTATTAGGAAAAATATGATATTTCGTTTCTCTTCTACCTCAGCTTCGTAAAGTGAATAAACCACGACAACAACGACAATTTATCCCCATAAATGAAAATGACCATTTACAATTTTAGGACAACTATTTCACACCACTTCTGAGTACTTAAACAGAATAGTGCTTCGGCTTCGGGGG
>MJUT01023675.1:948951-958975 GCA_002080005.1 Gigantidas platifrons
GGGTTGTTATTGTGTTTAACGTCACTTTCAAAAATATTTCAGTTATTTTATGGTGGTCGGTTTTGTTTGTGGAGGAAACTGGAGAAAACCACCGACCTGTCGCAAGTAACTGACAAACTTTAACGCATAAAATTGTACCAAGTGCACCTCGCCATTGAGCGGCATTCGAATTGACAACTGTAGAGGTGATGAACACTGTTTGCACAGGTAATTGAAAATCTCACTACCATACGATCACGACTACGACGGCTCCATTTGGCTGCGGGATAAATCGTCTGTATGGCATATATTTCTGACCTTATCTATCGTTTCCTCTTTTCCTTGTGGTAACCTAAAAACGCATTCATATGTTTTACCTATGCAATGTTTTGCTTGTAAGAGTATCCTCGTTTTCAATATAGTTGGACTACTGTTCATTTGAGGTTATTCAACAAATAATCGTTTCTAATTATGAAAAGTATTTTCTGATTGTTGCTTTTCACTTATGATCAACTATGACATTTTATAACGACAATAAACAGAAGTAACAATTCAATGGACACGCAACACAATACAATGAACAAAAGGGAAACAAGACAAGACAATCTGCCATAAAACACTAAACAATAAACTAAAGATTGAACAAATGTGTGGTACTTACATGATAAATTTGATTCAAATGGATACTTATGTAATTGATGGCTGCTGATCTGAACAAAAACCGAAGATAATATTGGTTCTTGTGAAACACTGGTGATAAAATCATGCTTCTTCAGTTCCATTCATTAATACTTTGGTTTCAACACCATTGATACAATCGTTAAGTATCACTAGGTATGGAAATTTGACATAGTTTCTGCTTTGTGAGGAACAATCTTCCGAAAGCGGACTACCGCTTGTTGGGCTGGATGATTCAAATACACATGAACTGCCCTTCATGAATGAGTGGCTCGTGTCTGGACAATACCACATCCTTTCACGTGAAAGATAAAACCACATCAGCTGATAACGAGCAACGGTGTGTAAGAACTAATAATTCGTGTCCTGTTCCAAGGAACATATTCCGAACAAAGCAACCCACTTGTATGTATATGTGCTGTCTGTGCCTATCACTAGGTATAATCGATGCAACATTATGTGATACAGTTTGTCAGTGACTCGCGACAGGCCGGTGGTTTTCTCCGGGTCCTCCAGTTTCCTCCATCAATAAAACTGACCACTACAATATAACTGAAAAAGTGTTAAAAGTGGCGTTAAACACTATAACCCCCTCACCACTACACGATTTATAGTTCATGTAATCATTCTCATTGGGAATATTTCTGAAAGACTACTCACAATCAATTAATCCAACAATAAAAATGTTGATATCTAATTGAGTGCGAATGACACTTTTCTGGAATAACCTTCATCAGGTACGCTCATAATCTAACGTGGAATAACCTTCATCAGGTACGCTCATAATATAACGTGGAATAACCTTCATCAGGTACGCTCATAATCTAACGTGGAATAACCTTCATCAGGTACGCTCATAATCTAACGTGGAATAACCTTCATCAGGTACGCTCATAAAAAAGATGGGAAAGCCAAATAATTTAAAGATCTGTGGGGACAAGTGCTTAAACAGGATAGCCTAAGTCGATTAAGGTTATGGTCTGTCTGTGGGAGATTGACGTTAGTTTTCATAAATATGTTATGTAGAATAAAAATGTAGATATAACATTTAGTGCGCATGCCTCATTTCTGGAATAACGATCATCAGATCCGATCAATATCAATATTGGAAAACCAAATAATTTAAACGTGTTTGAGATCAGTAAAACCAAAGAGCCTAAACAATATATACAAAATCGGTTATGGTCACCTATACCTGAAGGAAGAAAACATTAGTTTTGATAAAAAAAAAAACCCACATTATTTTCAAATAATAAATATATCTAATATACCGAAGCACTGACTACTGGGCTGATGATACCCTCGGATACTAATAGTTCACCGGGAGAGGTATCGACCCAGTGATAGAAGCACTGACTACAGGGCGGATGATACCCTCGGATACTAATAGTTCACCGGGAGAGGTATCGACCCAGTGATAGTAATAAAAACGTAGATATCAAATTTAGTGCGCTTCACGCGTTCCTGGAATAACCTTCACCAGTACGTTTAAGAATACAATGTATTTATCACGATTTTGCATAATATAAAACTGTCTAGATGTATATCTGACAAACAAACGAATGTTTGCAAAGCATACCATATGCATCGAGCTTTTTACTTCAACGATAAAAAGATACTTGAACACGTATATCACACAAACATCAGAGGCCTTGTTTAATTGCCACGATATTATTACGTAACCTTTACTTAACAGCGTTATAACAACACGAAGTCAATACATTTTCTTCTATTTTGATATGGTAATAACTATTCGTTAGGAAAATGGAAGTAAATCTATTTAAGATCAGTATATCCAACCCTGTTATCCATTTATTATAATAAAACAAAGATAACTTCTTGTTCTTCATAGTCAACCACTTTCATTCTCTTCAGATAACACGAAACATGTCTATCTTTGTACTGCATGCCACTTTCGAAAATCAGGAAAATAATACAATCATGAGATGAAGCAAATAAATATTGTAGTAAGTTTAATATTCAAGAAAACAAGATGACGTCATTATTTAAATGTCAACCTCATATAAAAATATATATAAGATTTATCAACCCGGGGAATATTTCTATAGGTAAAAATCAAAGAATGTCTCTCTTATTCCGTATACTGTTTATGTAACAGTATGTTCTTTCCAGAGGACAAGTTACACTAGTGTATAATTTCCAGAGGAATTATTGCACTAGGTTATTTTGTCCATGCTAACCCTAACCGGAAATTATACTCGCCGGAATAAAAGTACGCTTACATAATATCAAACCGGAATGCCATGATTTATGCAGAAATCAAAGATTCTTTCCTTTATTCCATATGATGATGTTATATACTTCCGGAAAGTCTTTATATATGTAGAAATCAAAGAATATCTCCTTTATTCCATATGATGATGTTGATTTCTCTATGACAGAGGTGATATTGATTACTTGTTATTCATTTCATGAATAATATAAGTGAAGGGACTTAGTATATAGTGTACGACTATAGTATATCAATCGATTTTAACATTCTATTGCCTAATCACGCAAATTAGTTTTCATCAGTTAGAAAGCCTATGTCTATCCCGAACCGCACAGTGTGGTGGGATGGAGGTGTATACACAAAGCATTAATACATTTCTCACTTAAAAGTACTCGATAGTACAAAACTAGGGGCCTACATATACCTACTAAAAGTTTGTATCTTGACAATCGAGAGAGTGAGTGATTGTTTTTTAATGCCAAATATTAGCATGTGTCAGCTATAGCATGGAATGAACACGTTATATTAGATTTAAAGATGATGATGGACACTATGTACTAGACCGCACGCTTAGCTGGATATTTACAGTGCTAGCTCACTAAGACAACAGTCCACGGATAGACAAGTCGCCCCACTCGGGTACATTATCCTGAATTCGAGCCAATCAGTCTTTGCTCTTACTATTGAAAGCTGCGTGCTTATCGGAGAAGTAGCAAGACCAATGTATCATTGATCAAATCAAATAATTATAAACTAAAAAAAACAACAAAAAAAACCTCAATGTAATAGACATTTGTTTGACCCGATCGGGGCTAGAACCCACGGTCTACCGCATTCTAGCCATGACACCACCGATCTTAATTGAATTGACAGCCAACTGTGTCGTCATACTATTTTTCGCTTTAGTAGTTACAAAAAATGTGATAATTGTCATTCAGAGCAAATGAACATAAAGTCTGATATATCACTAATTTGCTATCTACATATCATTTAATAATGAAGTTGATTGATACCTTATAAAATCAATGTCCATGTCTGGGATGGTGGGAGTGAAACGTTAATATAATGTATTACAATGTCCATGTCTGGGTTGGTGTGAATGAAACATTTTAACAATACAATTCGTTACATTTCTATGAATGTTCAATAGGGATGGGTCGCTTACTGTTTAATACCAACTGAGTACATCAATAAGTCCTAATTTGTCCGCCACTGGGAACAACACCCCGTAAAGGGAAACCGCTGGTTGTGTCAATTGTATGAAGTGCACAACACACACAAAGAACGGGACGTAAACGGATGATTCGTGTATATAGAATTTACATGCTCAAAGACACATGGAGCAGATCCTAACGAATAACAACACTTTGTTCCGAGTAGTCGTTGGTGGTCCGTTACAATGCAAGGTTTTTCAAGCCTATCCACTATTTTACTCTTACTTTGGCAATCCAGACGTCCGTCCATAAGCCATGTTGTAAGGTCGAATCCCACTCATGGCGAGGGGTGATAAAGTTTGGCAGTGACTTGTGACAGGTCGGTGGTTTTCTCCGGTTTCTTCCACCAATAAAACTGACCTCCACAATATTTCTGAAATATTGTTGAAAGTGGTGTTAAATATCATAAGCCTATCCCTATATGGTCTATCATTTGTAAATGTCTTATCGTTCTGAATATAGCTAAAATACAGATCACTTAACGTTGAATCAATCAATTATTTCATTCATTCTTCTACCTTTTCTTTGTGGAGAACCAATTGAATTTGGTTCGCCATCGAATACACAAATTTAAGAATTCAAGTATGTTTTTTCCTACTGTATTTATGGGAATAAGATCAATAAAATAATAATGAAATTTCAGTTCTGTATATTTTGGAATAAGATATTTTACAGAAACTTTGTTTAAACTTTTCATTATATCACTAGTTGTTTTTGTGTAGCCAAATTCTACTACAATGTTTATCTCTTTGTCAACTGGCTTCGTTCACAACCACTATCAATACATGCAAAAGAAAATAAAAATATCCTGTTTTGCCTTCAGAAATTAGTATGGCTCTGTACATGTAAATTTATCTTAAACAATCTCCTTTTATTCCTCATGGTTTAGGCAATGATGTCGTTCGACAATATCACGTGATCGAATCGAGTGCGATAGGCCATGCCGGGTTCTATCACCCGTCAGGTAAGACCAAAGACTGTATACTGGTATTTGCTATCAATATGATATTTGAAATTAGACTCGCGACATTACGGAATAAGAGCTTCAAATCACCCGAATATATCTGAAGTAAATTATTCTTTATTTCGAGGTATCAGATACAATTACCTATCTCAGTCCGAGTTAAAGAGGTTTGACTGTTAGAGGGAAATTTGCGGTAGTGCCTACCGACACAATTTGTGGGCGGAGTTTATCATTACAAATTCCCGTTGATATGAACAGCATATTTATGAAACTATATGTCACATGACGAATGTGACCTAAAGGTCACACACCTCAAAAATTTGAATTTTCGAAGTGATTTTTGTATATTTTAGACAGATGAAGAATATTATTTTTAATAAGACTAAAAGTTTCTTAGGGAAGAACACTAGTGACCATGCCTGTCGAATATATTGCTCCAATGGTAACTGTGAAACTATGTATCATTGATTTTTCCTCCTCGAGATTACTGTGGTCAAAATAATGAACAATCTGAATGTTTGCTCCGACAACAGCTATCTATACCCACGGTCCCGGGTTAACTGTTTAAATAGGTCGTGTAAAGAAAGTATTAAGTAATGTATTTGGTTAGACCGTGGACTTATATCCTTGTTTTACTGTGTCAATATAAAGTTTGGTCCACAGGCCTATCCTTATTCAAACCATTTCTCATCATGATTCGTTAATTTAGCTGAATCAGTCAATTAATTGAAAACATGCTGGGTAAATTTGGCAACCAATAAAGATATTTGGTCGTACGAAGAAATATTTTGTTTGGAATCAGTCTTATTTGAAGATGAAATATGTTGTCACTTTGAAAGGCTGACAGTTGTGTAGTAAAAATAATCTGTAGAACCCCCTCCTACTCTAAACATATCTTATTGTTCAAAAAGACAAAAAGGCAGCATATAATCAACATTTCATTGTTTCTTTATATCTGTATTACTGTTGGATGATGGGGGGGGGGGGTGTCTCATTAACCAGTTTAACCCCACCATGTTCTTGTGTCTGTCATAAGCCAGCCACCTGGATTTCCAACCCCATATGCTGTGGTGCTGTGGTCATGTTTACCTTATTATTTGATGTGACTAGTGGTTGGTCATTTAGATGATGGACGGAATTGTTGACCATCAATCACGGTTTAAACTTTGTTTTCCATAATATTTCCTTCTCACATGCCAATCCAGTCCCATCCTTTGTGCCTACAAGATGTCAATTTTGTAAGCGTTTTGTCGCAATGAATACAGCTGGAATATATTTCATTTGATGTTGGAAGAAACAATCAGTCAATCAAAAATACGTCCCGTACAAAAGTCGATGCCAGCTATCAGACCTTTGTAATGTTCAAATACACAAGAGATAAGAATGTTGACGAACAAAAATCTCTCTGGTGATAACACTCCTTTTCAATATATAACATTTGTAAATCATAACGTATTAGACGCTGTTTTTGGTTGGGTTCTGATCAGAAGGAAACAGTAACATGGAAATTAGATTAGCGCGTTTGAACTATTTATCTTCAATGGCACGATAGCAACAATTTGTCTTTATATCACCTAGTTAGGCACAGTATACATGTTACGATCTTTACTTTAATAGCATAATTTGAACAAATGAGAACGAGTAGATATATGAGCTTTATTTATCCAATTACACATGTTGTATAGCATGGCGAAAACAAATTTTATTTCGGGATGGAGGGTTATGATTATGTGTTCTAGACATACGGAGTATTTGTAGAGCAACTAACAAGCCAGCATGTCGTTCATCTCAAACAAATTATAACAAGCCTCTTATCGTTTAATGATGCTGCAAATATCAATTTTATAGACATTAGTTAGACCATTCCGGGGATCGAATCGTCGATCTTTCGTACTCGACTTTGAGGTGGCTAAACACCACCGAGGCGGTCCCTTGTAGAGACGATAACCACAGGTCCTAATGTCTCTTTATTGAGTAAACAGACTATACAATAAATGAAGCGTATTAAGTTTATGTGACATAACAGGACGTAGGTGTCAGCGACTCCCTTGAAACTGGGGTGAAACGAGAACAAATCAAAGGAATACAATTATCAATGGTATATATAAAAAACGTCAATTGTGCGTGTCTACCTGAGGACTGTTGCTTTAATGGTGTGAGCTGTCACTAGCTATGAATGTAATCAAATGTATTTGTTCTATACAAAGCAGGCACAAGAGGCCGACCACTTAACTTTTAGGGGAGAAGGTAATGTTTTCACCGAGCTAGAAAAAGGATATTATTTCAGATTTGTCTACCTTTTCGTTGACAACTACATGATCATATTTTTTTGGGTCTTTCAGGTCTATTTATTTTTTGTTGTAACCCTTTATTTGGGAGATAAAATTGAATGCACCAAAATAACATTAAATAGACAAAGATGGCCAGATGTAGCGTTTATCAGCAACATTACAGAGTATCCCCCAACTGCAGGCTAGTGGCAATTTCAAACTCTATTTTATTGTGAGCTATGTTCATTATTGAAGACCATACTAAGACTGAACATGTGTCAATTTGTTTCTGAGTGTAAAGTCTCTCATGTTCATTTGCATCCATATTCTCTCTTTCTAATACCATACCAGCACAGCAAAGGATGCTCCCCTAACGCTAAAATAATTATTACAGTACATTTTGAAATTGTATCCAATACGTGGAGAATGACTGAGAAACCCTACCATGAATAAGTCAATTTTTTATTTGAGCACATAAAGATAAGGGAGCAAGGCACCGCTATGTGAAACGGTAAAATTGCTGTTCTGAATGTCGGGTAAAATACATTCTTAATAATTACAAGTTATAAGTTTCTACAATGAAATAGAGGTTGAGGCTTATGGTGTTTAACGCCACTTTTAACAATATTTCAGTTATATTGTGGCGGCCAGCTTTTTTGGTGGAGGAAACAGAAGTACCCGGAGAAAACCACCGACCTGTGGCAAGTCACTGACAAACGTTATCACATAATGTTGTACCGAGTACATATTGCCATGAACGTGGTTCGAACTCACCACCTTAGAGGGGATAAATTGTTGTTCTGAATGTCGGGTAAAAATAAAAATTCTTAATAATTAACTCATTAGTTCCTACGACGAAAAAGAAGATATATATGTAAAAAAATCTGAGGAATTTTGTAATTTTTGGAATTTTATATAAAAATCGTTCTATCACTATACATAAAAATACAATGTACAATTAAAAACTAAACAAATCAATAGCTTTACATTGTATTCTCAGAGTTCAAACCAGAACAAATCTTTACTATACAGTCATGTAATCGATCAAGTCTTTAATTAACGTAGCTGTGAAAATATAACATTGTTTATTTGTAATGGTTACAGCCATACATTCTATGGTAACATGCATAGAAAATAATACCTGCATTTTCCGAAAATATAAAATTTATTTGTACGAGGTTTTCAGAAACCGGTAGAAAATCGAGTTTATACTGTTACCGTTTCTCAACTTGAAGCAGGTACCAGAAAAAATATGCCTTGGCAAGTGACAAAAACTTATCATGTCAATGCAATTTGACTACTCAAATAGAACCATCTTGACAGTAAAACACACATTAAAGTGGAAATCATGGCCGCGATCGTATGGTCACATCTATAGACTTGCAATAAGTCCTTTTTTATTAAGCAATCTCAATATACAAATATTGCTAAAACAGTTGAGTGAGTGATTGTTGTTTGACGCCAATTCAGCAATTTTCCAGCTATATATATCATGGCGAGAACAAGTCAATTTTCTAGCAATACATATCATGGCGAGAACAAGTCAATTTTCAATGAGATGATGATGAGGTCCGCTTTGTACTAGACCAACACGTTGAGCTTAATTTTCATAGTGCTAACTCACTGAAACAACAGTCCGCGGGTAGACATGTCGTTCCACTCGGCCGACACATTATTCTAATTCCGAGAGTTTGCTCTTTCTCCTTAATACTACTTGCTTATCAGAGAAGCAACAAATACCAATTTTATAGTCTTTGGTGTGACCCAACTGGTGCTCGAATCCACGATCTACTGAAATCAAGGCGAGTGCGCTAACCATTACGCCATCGATGCGGTTCTAAAACAGTTGAGATCTGGACTAACCTCTTATATTTACTAACAGCATTTCTATGACAAGATATTTAAAGGGAGTTTTAATAAGACAATGGAATTCGGTTGTTTCGAATCATGTCAATTCCGACCACGTTCCGTCTTTTTCGTTTCTTGACGTCTGAACAAATTGGCAGGCGACTTCCGGTGTTTACGCTATTACTGTGACAACGTCAGCATATCATAGTCGTAGATGCGGTAGATTATAAGTAATTGTAATATGGAGACGCCAAGGAATCCGCTGAATAAATACTGGTGTTCGGTACCCCACTATCTGTCTTATATAAGAAATATATACATAAAGGCAGATCGTATTCCTTTCATGATGCTGACAGCCGCAAATAATGAAAGAAAACAAATCTAATTTTAAAGAATTATTTGTCTCTGCGTTGAAGTCTTTGATACAAATAAAATAATTTAATTGATATCTGTCATTTACAGAAAATGTTAAGATATTTTTAACTTGAGAATCGAACGTTAAAACAGCACATATCGATTGGAGTCTTTGTTGTGTGCATTGACACCGGAAGCTCAGGACCAGCAGTTCCATCGAAATCACGTGATCTGGCAGACGAAAATAACAAAATTTTGACGGAATGGAAATGATTCGAAACAACCGAATTGTAACAAGATTGTGAGTTCGATTCACGTCCGTTCCGATGTGTAATCGATACAATGAAACCGCGTGAACTGTAATATTAGAAAACCGGCCCGTGCAGATGTGTACAATGAAACCGCGTGAACTGTAATATTAGAAAACCGGCCCGTGCAGATGTGTACAATGAAACCGCGTGAACTGTAATATTAGAAAACCGGC
>MJUT01023675.1:967994-997525 GCA_002080005.1 Gigantidas platifrons
TCAAATGCATAGAAGACAAAAAGTAGTTAAATAAGTGTAGAGTCGTTAAGAAACATTGCTAGTTATGAAATAGCTCTCAAATCCGCGTATTAGCATAACCTTCAATAATATTACAACAATATCTTTACAGAATGAAAACAGTTGTAAAACAAGCAAACTATATTTTACGTCAGATTTCTGAGGAAACCAAACACGACACTCGTGATGCAGATGAAGGGTCATCAGAGAACAAACAGCTGAAATAGATGTATAAAAGACGAAAAGTAGCTAAATAAGTGTACAAGAATTGTTCTGTCACATTGCAAGTTATGAAATAATGCCAGTTGATAGCTCCCAAAATCTGCGACATTACAAAAATAGTCAAACTTCCCCAAAGCGCTTTGCATTACTTGCTCGTTTTATTCACTAAGTTCCTGAAACTTCACCGTTTCTCCACATTTTGAACTATACTCATCACAAAATGACTCATGTGATTGTAGTTAGATTGGGGGTACAAGGGTGAATATTATGGGGCACACCTTTTTGTTCTATGGAATTACATTGCATTTTAAGCTATACGGATTGGTTTCAGTTAAATGTTATTTTTTAAATATAAGACGAACTGTGTTTTAAAATAGCTTATTTTATATTTTAAACCTATTTAACCTACTTTTATTAACATTGGAAATATATAACAAACTTCGTATTTTGTCTGCGAATCAAACATTTGTTTATTATTAAAAATTCGAGGCTACATAAATCACAACAGAACAGTTAGTTTCTGAAATTGAGTCAGACATTAAAGAAAAACTATGCAGGCATGTCTTTTGGTGCTTCCCATGGGCAAGTGACTTTACATACAGGTGTATTTTTTATTACAGAGACGTTGAGAGTTTTTGTACAGTTTCTAACTAGACGCCATGATGTTATTGCAATATGGCAATATATACGGCCAGTCATTGAGTTCATCAAAGATAACTTTACAGAGGTGCACACGTTGCATTTTTGGATTGATGGACCGACAACACAGTATCGGAATAAAATTAATTTCTATTTGTGTTCAACTTTATTGGGGGTTTAAAGTTGGAGCTTGGAATCTGCATGAAGCCGGTCATGGTAAAGGAGCAGCAGACGATATTGGTGGCGTGATAAAGCAAACAGCCGATCGGCTTGTAGCTTAATAGTCAGATATATATTTTAGTACAATCTCAAACTGACAAAACACCATTATTATTTGTAGATGAAATAGAATTTGAAACCAGCAATATCGAAATTCCCCAGGGTATTGTATCGATCGAAGGTACAAGGAACAAGTTAGTATAAAGTTCAACAATATTATAACAATATCTTTACAGGATGAAAACAGTTGTAAACAAGTAAACTATATTTTACGTCAGACTTCTGATGAAACAAAACACGACACTCGTGATGCAGATGAAGGTTCACTAGAGAACAAACAACTGAAATAGATGTATAACAGACAAAAAGTAGTTAAATAAGTGTTGAGAGTTGGTCAGAAACATTGCTAGTTATGAAATTATGCCAGTTGACAGCTCCCAAATCGTCGACATTACAATAACAGTAAATCTTCCTAAAAATCGCGTTGCATTCATTGCTCTCTCCATTTTGAATTATATTCATTACATATTAATAAAATTTCAGACTCCAGTGCTTTACATGATCGCTCTCTTTTCTAGCTTGGTACAATTAGTGAATTACTTCAATAGAACGTGGACGGGTTGTATCTGTTTTATGGTCAGAAACCTCACCCTTTTAGTGAAATAACGCGGTCACGCAAGTGTTTTCATATATCGTTGTTGTAAAAAGAACATTGACTCATAATCTTGAACTTTATACAAAATATATTTAATCTTCGTGTCACAGAAGGCGTCATGGTATAACATTAGTTTTATAAAAGAGACTCGATGTTCCTGAACCATCATTTGAATAAGATAGGAAACAAGGCCACCAGAAGACATAATAGGGAATGCAATACTAATACAAAAAAAAATGTAGTCAAATTTGAACTAAATTATAATTGCCAATACCATTGTTCATCATACATGTATGTACACAAGTGACATGCTTTGTCCTTCATATATCTGACATATTGTTGATAAACTTCTCATCATAAATATAATTGAAAGAATGCTCATTTAATCTTAAGCAACAAACAACGAAAAAACAGACTCGTTTTAGAACAATGTGCTACTCATAGAAAAGGAGACATTTCTACAAAAATCTTCCATGACTCATGAGGTATGACAAAAAACAGACATAGTGCTGACCCGTCTACAGACAGGTCATAACACGAGAACAATGTTCTAGAAAATGAAATTCACAATACTACATAACTATAATGATTTAATGCCGTCATTTATTGGATATTTGTCTTACGATTGTGTTGCCGCGATCGTATGGTAGGTAGAGTTACATCTACATATACAGTACAGTCAATGACTATCACCACAGTTCGATTCCCGCCCCTGTCGAAGTGTACTCCGTACAACTTTTGAGATACTTTTTCAGTGACTTGCGACATGTCGGTGATTTTCGTCGGTTTCTCCATAGAAAACATTGTCCTTTGTTTTTTATGCCCGATGTTGACAGTGTCTCTGGATTGTCCATTCTTTATTGACCATTGGGTTTTCTCTGATATTTATTTTCGTATGTCTAATGAGAAAGAGTAAAATAAATAATAAATCAAGCAAGCAGAGCTCCGCACTATACATGTAATCAACCGACACATTTAAACTGACATAAGGGGAATAAGTCAAAGTAGTTTTTGTTTTAAATACATTTTCGTCGAAGGTTATCTTCCTTGTATTAATCCAATGGGCGAGAGGTTGTTTAAAGCAAGTGTGCAATGTGTGGCTATATCAAGTCGAGGACAGTTGAAGTGATAGAGATGACTCGTAATTTATAATTCTTGTTTGTATGCATAGTTTTTCTAACAGCTGATTGAACATTTGCTTATGTATTTTTGACTACATTTTATTTAATTGGGTGAATATCAAGAATGTGTGTTATTCCACAACAGAGTAAATGTACATACTAAAATCAATCTGGGAGTGATGGCCTCTGAAGTCGAGTAGTATTTTACTATATTTAGAACGAGAATACGTTCACAAACAACATACAAGGTTGTTGGCGAAAACGTAGTGATTGCCACAGGTAAAAGGGCAGATAATAAATGGATTTGCAAAATTGTGGCATGAAACGGGGAAAAAGCGACACATCTTGACAAAGCAATAGTCATGTGGAGCAGGTATTCTTTTACGAGAAACGTGGATTTTATACACACGTGTCACTGTTGTGTTTATGTTTTGTTTTTCTTCGTCTTGTGTAACCTATGCTGCCAGTTTCTCTGGATTGTACATTTTATGATTGCCACTTCGATATTCTCTAACGTTTATTTACGTCCTGCTCTTATAACAAGTTGTACGTATGATTCATTCTGTACAACTAGAGGATAATCTATTTGGAAGACAGGAAATAGACACATACGTCCATACCTCACAGTTACTATAAGAGGGGTTAATCCTTGTATTATTACTACTAAATGTTGTCAAAAAAAAAACAAACAAACAAAAAACAAAACAAAAAACAAAAAAAAACATGTCATTCTCAGGTTTATCATCACATGTACTTATCTTGATTAAAAATTATTCTTAATCAAAACTAATTATTTTATTGTGTCCTCTTGATAGAAGGTTGTCATGTTAAAATATGGAAAGCCTGAAGAAGAGTTTCAAGATACCAAAGGGGTAATACGAATCCGTAAATCGAAGGACAGACAACACAATGGCCAAAAGAAAAAGTACAAAAGGACAAACAACGATCTACAAAGCATACATATAAAACTAAAGATCGAGAAACACGAACCCCACTAAAAACCCGGGATGAACGTGGACCATAGTGGTTAAAGTGCCTTGAGAGTACCACGCTTCATGTATGTGAAAACCCTCCATTATAGATTTACTAAAGGAGTGGATGCTACAAAAGACATTATTTCTTCCCTATCGAATTCTTCTTGCCTTTTCAGTGACAGTCAAAAGTTGGTGTCCAACACCTCCCTTATTTCTGTATATTTTACACATTGTATTGTTGAACCAGTTCTCGTCCTCAATATGAATGAAATATATACCACTGGACTTTAACCACTCAACAACCATTCAGAAATAATCTTCTACTTAATACTATTAACATAAATAATCTTATAGTACATGTATATTAAATTATTTGTAAGTTAAGTACTAAAGTAGTTGATTATCTATTAATATTTATAATGGTTATACACTGAAACCTGTCAAAACCTAACCTTCTTGGGTACGGAATAGACAAGTGTTCGGTTTATACAGCATACAAGTTCAATTAGCAACTGCTTACCCTTCCGGAGCACCTGAGTTCACTCCCGGTTTTTAGTGGAGTTCGTGTTACTCGATCATTAGTTTTATATGTATGGTTTGTCGATCGTTGTTTGTCCTTTTGTACTTTTTCTTTTGGCTATTGTGTTTTCTGTTCTTCTTCGATATACGGTTCCTGATTGCTCATTTGGTATCATCAAACTATTTTTCGCAAAAATCTCCTCCATTGGGACTTGACTTATAGTTTGGTTTATACAAGACTCTGGTTTATTCAGGGTTCGCGGTTTCAGTGTAATAATTATTGTCAATGACTTTATAATCACAGCCCTTTAAAATAGAAAATTAGTATGTAATACACTTGAACATATAATAAGGTCAAACACCTGGTATTATAAGAGTTTATTATTAATATATTACATAATACATATTAAAGAGGATTTGCGTACATGTGGTTATATATGTGTGCAAATGTACATAAAGAAAAGAGAGAAATAGTAAAGACATTCTAAGATTTATTAACACTGTTTAATGTGGAGGGGCGTGATAAACACTAGGAGTGATTTTCAGTCGATCCAGCTAAAGAAATGACAGGAAAGCGTGGTTTTTATATGAGAAATCTATCATTGATTGAATAAAAAATATCAGAACCCAATGGATGTTTGCGGGAGAAAAGTTCTACTGACGAATTAACGTAAAAGATAACCAGCAAACTTTCAGTAGATAAAGACAAATTATAAAATGGTCGAATGACATTCTTTGATTTTTAGAAGTTTTTTTTTGCAGTAAATACTCGACTTACCTTTTTGTATGATCCTGCCTTAAATCCTCCTCGTCATATCCGGAAGTTCCTCTAAACAATTTTTATTCATATCATTTGGATATGATTTAGAGCGATTGGGGGTCGTTATTAAGCAGAATTAACTCTTAAAAAACACCTTGTATTTGATCAATGTATAAGTATTCCAATTTCCTAGTTTTGAATTCTAAAATGTTATAATATATCTATGTTTTATTAGATGTAATTCAACGTTTTCTTTAAACTTAATTTGACCGTATTAGGGCTATTGATCTTAAACGCCACTTTCATTCATATTTCAGTGACATCATGGCGGTCAGTGTTATTGGTGGATGCGACCGCAAAAATCCCGTACCGACACTGACAAAGTCACTGTCAAACTTTAATGCATACGAAGTTGTTCCGGGTTAACCTGGTAATGTGTGGGAATCGGAGATATGGACTGATTTTAAAAAGAAAATAGACGAAGACAAGTACAGTCCTTGATATCAATACATCTGCCCCCCCCCCCCCAATGNCCCCCAATGTATGGGAATCGGAGATATGGACTGATTTAAAAAATAGACGAAGACAAGTACAGTCCTTGATATCAATGCGTCATCCCCCCAATGTATGGGAATCGGAGATATGGACTGATTTAAAAGATAGACGAAGACAAGTACAGTCCTTGATATCAATGCGTCTGCCCCCAATGTATGGGAATCGGAGATATGGACTGATTTAAAAAATAGACGAAGACAAATACAGTCCTTGATATCAATACATCTGCCCCCCCCCCCCCAATGTATGTAAACTTTGTTCTGATATTTGGTTTGTTTTATCTACTAGAAGTCAAGTATATTTTATTGATCACACATCATTTGTAAACTTGTGTTGTCTTTCAATTTAAATGCAATTACCATGGCAACGGAGATAATGATATAAAATACACACAGATGTACCCAATAAGTGAAATGTTTGGTTTAATTAATTGGTCTTTAACTTCACTTTCGTCAACATATATTTCAGGACGTACAATTGTGGTAGTCATCTGAATCAAAGGTGGGAGGGGGTTGGTCGGATGCGGCGGGAAAATTATTAGACCTTACTATATTACATAAAGATATATCGAGTACACCTTCATATGAATTCCTGACATCAATATACATTTAAGCTACACTCGTAGATGCTTCTTCTTTCAATCCCATTATGCATTTATTTTGCTTTGCTTTATTTGTTTTATTTTTTCGCATGTCTAAGTGGCTACAAATTTCACTTCACTTGTAAATTTATTACATATGAAGTATTAATGATTCTCATACATGTACTTACATGTATTGAAGGAACATATTATCTTGTATCATTGATATAACTTTTACATACTCAAATACTTTTTACTGAAAGTATACATCGTACATATATATACATGTAAAATGAAGAGATTTTGTATATTGCACAACCTGTTGTTCAGTCTCATTCATGTACAGTTGTGAATAAAATATGCTTAAAAGCAAAACAAACATGAATTGACTATAAAAAATGCGTTCACATAAATAGATGGTAATAAGGTATTTTACCATCACTACGACGACGCCCCCTTGATATTTACACAATTGTCCAACTTATGGAGACTTTGTTATGATATTTGTTTAGTTAATAATCTCTTAGAAGTCAAGTACATTTTATTGATCATCATTTGTAAATTGCTGTAGTCTTTCAATTCAAATATTATTTCCATGACAACGAAGAACATAATAAAGAATTGACATACAATATACAAAATAATTATATTAGCTTTCCAAAAAAAATTTTCGTTGATTTATTAGTGTTTAATGCCACCGTCTACTTATATTTCAGATCAAATGTGGTAGCCATTTATATCAATGGAGGAAAATCTATATTATATGTAGAATTCCATCGACCAGCCTTTTATCATATAAAGCTGTATCGAGTAGTCCTTGACATGTGGTGATAGACACTGACATCACAGGTAGACAAAAACAAACACGTCCGTGACGTTTCTCTGACCTTAATAAGAACTATCCCATTTATGTAATTAAACGTTCGTCGGATGTTTGTGTTGTTTTAATCTCTACGATGTCAAGTACATTAATCAATCAACACATTACATGTAAACTGGAGTTGTCTTTCTGTTCAAATATAGTTACCATGGCAACGAAGAGAATAGAACGCATATCCATTATATTAAATAATAATTCACTTTGTGCATTTTTTTATTTCATTAATTGATGTATAAGGTCACTTTCAAATAACATTTCATGGACCGTCGTGGTCGTGATCGTATGGTAGTTGAATTTACAACTACCTGCGCAATCAGTGCCTATCACCAATAAATTTGTGAGTTCGAACCCCATCCATGTACTCGATACAACATTTTGTGATAAAGTGTCAGTGGCTTGCTACAGGTCTGTTATTTTCTCCGGGTACTCAGGTTTCCTCCTCCAATAAAACTGATTGCCACGATATAACTGAAATATTGTTGAAAGTGGCGTTAAACACCATAAACCAACCAACCAACCAATCAAATAACATTTCAGCTCCATAAATTGGTAATATACACATGAAGTAGTGCGATAAATCTGTCAATGGCGAGTTTGACTTATATCACTGATCAAACTTCTGTCAGAAAAGTCTAAAGACGTTTTCTATTCGTCGTCAAACATGACTTCCTATTCGTGAAATGCATTTGTATATTGCCTTTTCCTTTTCGTCAAATGTTGACTGATTGGTGAGTGATTGGTGACTCCTGACGCATCGCTCTTTTGGTTGCAGCTCCTGTTGCAAGGACTGTCTTTGACGTATCCAAAATCGAGCTCATATCATAGTATGCATTTGGTCATTATGTTTCAATTATAATATATAAATGAACCTGCAGGAAGCTAACATGTACCATATTTATTTATATACTTACAAACATTGTTCAATCTTTAGGGGCCCGTCGTGGTCGTGATCGTATTGTAGGATTTACAACTACCTGTGTAATTAGTGCATATCACCACTTAAGTTGTGAGTTCGAACCCCGTTCATGGCGATTTGTAATCGATACAACATTATGTGATAAAGTTTGTCAGTGACTTGCGATAGGTCGGTGGTTTTCTCAGGCTTCCTCCACCAATAAAACGAACCGCCACGATATGACTGAAATATTGTTTTTAAAAAGGCGGTAAACACCATCTAACCAATTTAGAGAAGCTGTCGCATTCACTTTGTTCTTATTGACCAATGAGTTGTGTTCTACTTATTGATATTTACTATACTATGTTAAGAATTGATGACCTTCTTTAAGAAAACATATCAGTATTTCATCCTTTGTCTCCTCATTGCAAAAAATTGCGTTAAACACCATAACACCAATCAATATAATTACATGTACATGTATCATTCAAACGGTCTACTAGCTTTCTACCTATGATGTATAATAGGTTCACGCACACCTCAATGGAATGTATGCTGTAGTTGTACCGTAATTGAGGCCGTCTGTCACTGTGTTGTTTCCTACTGTTTATATAGCAAAAGGGGTAATCAGAGACCGCAAATCGAGGGACAGACAATAATATGTCTCTAAGATTGAGATACGTAGATAAAAATTCTGAAACTTGCATGAGAGGAACAATCATTCAATCAATCAATCACATTTATATGATGATGAAAAAAATTAGTACCCGAAATTAGCTCTTAACAACAAAAAACAAACATCTTAAGTTGGAGACGTTTCACACTGAGAAAAATAAACACATCAATATAAATATCTAAACGTGTGATAACATACCTTAAAACCATATCAGTTTTATTTCATTTAAAAGTCTTCACAAAATTTGTAATCTTTAAGTGACTTTATGTATATAAACTTGTCACGCATAGAAGAAACTTGAATATGCCAATAAATTTATCTAATATGACAGCAGATTGTCTTGTATCGATTGTTTTGTCATTTGATCTTGACCATTACAGAAATCAAATGTCTTGTTTAAACGTCAGCCAGATATACCTCAAAGGAGTCAAGTACTCCTTGTATTTACTTACTCTACAAATGCGACTTCACAACAAAATAATAAACAGTCAAGAATGTAGTCAACTGTATTCTACATATGTGGTCATTAAAGGTGTATTATCAGACACCATATGTCCAGTATTGGAATTGTGGATAGTGGTCCATTATAGAGATTTCCTGTTGTTCGCATGGACATTGTTGACCTCTTAGGTATTAAATAAACGTTAGAGAATACCGAAGGGGCAATCAAAGCTGAATAATTCAGAGAAACTGTTAGCATAGGGTACACAAGACGAAAACAAAAACACAACACAATATTTGTCGGACACCACTACACGTAAACAAACACAAATAACGTAAATAAGACATGACACCTCCCACAAACAACTGGTGGTAAATACGAACCGAAAATCATTTTCATGCGGAAATGTCAACGGAAATCACAACACGGAACTCAAAACGTAAAGACACAAAATATGAAAACACAAAAAACTAAAAGGATGAGCAACACGGACCATACCAATAAGCTTGGGGTGAACCCAGATGCTTTCGAAGGGAAATCAGTTACTGCTTCTTATAAGACACCCGCCGTATTACTCATATATACAGTCAAGTCCGGTATTCTAGAACAAATTATTTGCCTTTCTTGTTTTATATGATTAACACGGCGGGAATCTATATACCCTTCGCGAGTACATGGGTTCAAATTCACCACTGGTTTTGTTTTTGGTGGGTTCCGTGTTAGTCATCTTTTAAGTTTCTGTATGTTATGTTGTGTTTTTCGTTTTGTTTGTCTTTCTTCTGACTCTTATGTTGCCGATGCCAGTGGATTGTCATTATGGAATGTCTCTTCGATATCGCCAACGTTTCAGTATGATGGAAGTTGTAAAATGTAGTATGTTTAAGTGTCAGATTGACGTTTTGATGTCTACTGTGATTGTGTATACTGCTTTGTTGCTTCATATCGCCAACTGCTAGCGCGTTGTTATTCCTTTTTGCTATTTTTCACCTTGGAAATCAATATGAAAATCATTAAACCTCTTGATTAACTAATTAAAAAAATGTATTATTGTTCAACGTTAACTCACATAAAAATGAAGTTCGGTTCGTACTTGAATCCGGTTCTTTGTGGGGAGGCTCATGTCTTTTTTACGTCATTGTGTTATTTACGTATAGGTTTTGTTTGTTCTCATCTTGTGTAGCCTATGTAGCCTATGTTGCCAGTTTCTTTTGATTGCCGCTTCGGTATTATCTAACGTTTATTTGTAGTTTAAGATAAAAAAAAGTGTTTGTTTTATATGTACAACTAATATCATTGAAACGAATCCTTTACAGTGAAGAAAATATTATAAATAGTTAAAATGTTAACAATGGGAAAGGTCTCCTGGTTGATGTTATGAATACTACAAGTAAGTGTTATTCCTAAGAAGTTATGGTCTATCAAGTAGTCAGTTATGGACGAGCAGTCACTAACATCGTTTTAGTACTGTCTATGTTTGTGATGTCGTCATTTCTGGTCTTTTTTGTTGAAGATTATCTGCAAGTTCGCTGTGATTATTCGGATCCGATCATGCTGATACGTCTGTGGTTTTACATTTAGATTTGTTCTATTAAATGGTTAGTGTGAATATGGGTGATTCAATTATCGTCAATTACATATTGTTTTAATATTTTCAAAAAAACAACAAAAAATGTATATACTTTTTGTATTCAAAGACGTGAAAGTGTTCCTGTATAACAATAGGTAAATCAATATACCAAATGAAGTCACAACTCCATAAATCTTAAGACAGACAGACAGACAGACAGACAGACAGACAGACAATACAATAGAAACAATAGTACAAAAAGACAAACACAGATCTCCAAAACATAACTTAGAAAAGCTTAAGATTAAACAGCACGAATCTCACAGAAAACCGGGGGTGACGTCATGTGTTGCGGAAATGTAAGCATTAGTGACACCCCTCGTGTTACTCTTGTCAAAAATCCGATGAAAAGTCATGAAAGGGAAAGACGGAATTTTAATTCCGATAAACACAATACCGTGGTCATATGTAAAGGATTTATTTAGAAAATAAGGTTTTGGTGTTGCTGTTTTTTTTCGCTTTTAAATTATTAGCATAATTGTAAAAATCAAAATGAACTTGTGCATTATGTTTTTTAAGAAATAATAATTACCATTGATTATAAATACAAATTACCGCATCAAATATTTCATATTACTGTTCATCGTTCCCTTCTTTATAGTATGTCTGAGACTGTTTAACCTTTTGACTCGGAAAACCATGGCATAAATGTGTACAATATATCGTATCTGCGTGTATTATTTCATAATTCTTAGCTGTTGCATACATTCTGGTATATTAAAAGATCAAAGGAAAATAATGAAGTAATGTTGCAAGTTATATTAATGTAATAATACATTGTGTGAAATTCAAACAGGAAATAGCATGATATTAACTTCGATTTTCATCTCAGAAATCGTTAAACATTCAAAGAAGTTCCATGATGTTTCATATATAAGCATGTGTACGAATTAAAGCGACGATGCTTACATAATATACTGTTTGTACATTTTAAATAATATGTTTCAATACAAATGTAGGTCGAAGGTCAAATCAACATTAAAATCAATACAAACTGAACATAGTTTATTAGATTTTTAATCCCTCGTCTAGACTATCAAAAGACAAAGAAAAAGACATAAACAATGTACAATAGTTAAAAGGACATGTTTGTAGATATCAAAAGGAGAACATCAGAAGACGTAGTAAATCAGACAGTAAAACAGAATATTAAATTTAAATTGAAAAGAAAAGTCGTCAATATAAACAACCAACAAACACGATCCACTTCTCTGAAGAAAAAATTGAAAGAAGTTGGTTCCGTGTTCGATCTTTCATTGTCTGTGTTGTGTTTTGTAGGTCGTTGCTTGTCTTTTTGTAATTTTTCTTTTGGCAATTGTGTTGTCTTTCCTTGTTCGAATTACGTCTTCTGATTACCCTTTTGGTACCTCTAAACTCGTCTCACACACATATATATATATACAGAAATACATAGAAATTATAAGTTCGATACATCATAATACAGGATATTAGCATAATGTCAAGATTAGAACAGAGGGTTTCAAAGCGAACTTCAATAAAAGGGAGTAACAGAAATTGCAACAGAAGTATTAGCGTCTTCTGCTTGATTAATGGTACCCGTAAAAATGGGTATCTAATTACGATTCAGATTCTCAGAATTACATTTGGAAAAAAAAATGTCTGCAATCAATTCAAACTCGAAATGTATTTGTTGTTGTAACTTGATATTTTAATGTGTAATCTCTTAACCCTCAATTCCTTGTTTAATGTCGTGCTCATCAAAACTTAAATTATGATTCAGAACCCCATACATTTCGATATATACTCAATACAACAGTATGTGATAAAGTTTTTGAGAGACTTCCTCCACCAATAAAATTGACCGCCACGATATAACTGAAATATTGCTGAAAGTGGTGCTAAGTACCATAAACACCTAACATTTGTTTAATTTCGATATGTTTAATACAAATTTCTCCCTCATGCAATGGCTGAAATACTGTCAAACATTTAAAATTTATGAGATAAATGATAATTTCTAATAAATAAACCAAGTATTTAGTATTCCGTTTTTTTATTATTGTTATTCAAGATTGCACTGGGACTATCTTTGGAGTATTATCGTTTTTATTTGAGATTGTTTGCTTTGAATCGTCATCTACGTTAGCATTATTTGTTACATGTACGTTATCTACGTTACTTCCGTTTTTCAGACCTTCGTTGTTGTTGTTTGTATTGCTGGTTTTGGTGTTATCGTTATTATTGCTACCTTTTACACTATAGTTTTCATTATCACTGTTGTTATTAATTTTGTTCATTTCTTTTTCACTATTTATAACGAATCCAGTATTTTCCCTGATCATATCTTTAAATAGTTCATTGCTCGGATCGCTCATTGATGAGTCTAATGTAGGACTGTCATTTGATTGGATAATTTGATCTGCTGTTTTCACATAATCGTCAATTTGGTCGTAAAATTTCATTCTTTCTTTGTGACATTTGTTTATTTTTCGGAGTCGACTCAAAGCAAACATCCTCCGTCTCGTTATCGAATGCACCCAAGTTTTAAAGTTTTCTCTTTGTTTAATAATTTCATCTCTCCGTTGTTCTAACATGTATTCGAACGCTTTTCTTTCTTCGTCGGTTATATATAAATCGGGGTCATATTCGTCCATATCGTTTTCATCTACTTTCGATTTGCTTTTTTGTAATTGGTCGGGACCAACTTCCCCATTTTGATCATTGTGAATATTCTGTCCATCCTTTTGATCAATGCTCTCTTGTGTACTCTCCTCGGTTTGTGGTACGTCAATGGACAGTGCAACAGACGGATGACGAGTTGCTTTGGCTTCGTTGTTCGGTTGACTCGCAGAGTTTATATCACTTGAGGTAGTAGTTGGGTTTGCAGATTGCGTCTGTTTCAGACCATTCACAGAATCACTACTTTCTGTTTGTTCTGTCTTTTCAATGTTATCTGGCTGTTCAATGTGAGAAATGTCTTCTTCTGATGCCATTATGGCTTAATTGCTGCAAAACAAAATATAAATGAAAGTCAATGTTTTTGAGTGCTATTTTCAAACATTGAACACATGTAGTAACTAGCAATGAACTCTGTCCAGGAACCGCATACCGGGTGAACTAGTGAGCATGCTCCTCTCGAGTGTGGTAAGTCGTGGGGTTGAACGCTGGTCGGGTCAACTCAAAGACTATTAAATTAGTACTTGTTCCTTTTCCGCGAAGGGCACAGGATAAATGAGTAAGATCAAAGAAAGGTGGGATCGGAATCAGGATAATGTGTCGGAGTGGCGCGACATGTTTACCAGATGACAGTTGTTTCAGTGAGCTAACACTATAAAAATCGAACTAAGCATGTTAAGCATCTCGTACAAAGCGGTCACCATCATCATCATCATCATCATCATTGTGATGAATGTAACTTGTTCTCGCCATGATATGGCTGATAAAGTGTTCAAATGGCTATAAACAACAATCGCGCACCGTCAGAACATTTCCAAATTCTCACAGAAAAGTCGTAGCAACAGAGGGAAAATCGACACCTCTAAGAAACATATAACTGACTGCTCACTTTCTTGACTTGGCAAATGCACTTTAATAAAAAGTTAGACTAATTTATGAACCCAAACTCCCAAAACATTATTAGTGGCCCTATATAGGACAATATTTTCGGACCCTTTTCATTATCCCCCCTTTCCTTGTGGCAGTAAAACATTCGTCCATATACCCATCCGGGAACAGCTTGTTTTGTAAGAAGAGTTTGAAAATACCAAAAGGGTAATCAGAATCCGTACATCGAATAAGAACAGACAACACAATGGTCAAACAGGGATTGTTCTGATTAGAAATTAAATAATCAACGAAAATAGCTGACGCCATCAACACCTCTTTTCAGAAAGTCTTTTTTTCTAAGTGTCCAGCAATTTTCGGAATATTTTTGTCAGAGTAGTTGAAACCAATTAAATAACTGAAAGAAAAATCATCCCTGGTCAAAGAAAAGGACAAATATCGAGCAACACGAACCCACCTCGTCCACGTGATGGCTAAATCACTACTAACACGACGTTAAACACTGGGGGAGTGACCTCGTCCACGTGATGGCTGAAGCACTACTAACACGACGTTAAACACTGGGGGAGTGACCTCGTCCACGTGATGGCTAAAGCACTGCTAACACGACGTTAAACACTGGGGGAGTGACCTTGTCCACGTGATGGCTGAAGCACTACTAACACGACATTAAACACCGGGGGAGTGACCTCGTCCATGTCATGGCTGAAGCACTGCTAACACGACGTTAAAGACCGGGGGAGTGACCTCGTCCATGTCATGGCTGAAGCACAGCTAACACGACGTTAAAGACCGGGGGAGTGACCCCGTCCATGTCATGGCTGAATCACTGCTAACACGACGTTAAACACCTGGGGAGTGACCTCGTCCACGTCATGGCTGGAGCACTGCTAACACTACGTTAAACACCGTGTGAGTGACCTCGTCCATGTCATGGTTGAAGCACAGCTAACACGAAGTTAAAGACCGGGGAAGTGACCCCGTCCATGTCATGGCTGAAGCACTGCTAACACGACGTTAAACACCTGGGGAGTGACCTCGTCCACGTCATGGCTGAAGCACTGCTAACACGATGTTAAACACCCACATTCAATCTATATAGATATATGACGACATGACATCATTTTTCAATCATATATATATATATATATATATTGTTTTTACATTACTGTGTTGTGTTACGTCTAGCGAGATATGATTAGTCTTTACATGACTGCACACAACGTGTCACACAGCAATTACAATGACAATGGCATATTTTTGTATATAAATATGTAATATAAAACCCAAGCTGCAGCGAGGTAAAAATACAAAAACATATTTTAAAATGTCTGGGCTTTTTACTAGTAATATAATCATCCAATGTCTCTACAATGTTTTAATGGATTTCAAAAACAAAAGAAGTGAAATTTGAATGAAGACATTGTAAAGCTATCACAAGAATATGCATATTAAGTGAAGTCGTAAAAAGCTGTTTTCGAAAATATCGATTCTAAAAAGGATTATTGAACACAAAGACAAAGCAAGGATACAAAAAGATACAGAAAATTTTGTTAATTAGTGACATGAAAGTTTACATGTTTAGATACGGAATAAGTTTGTTTAAAATACAATTGTAATTGAAATTATTATTGAATACTTTCAATTCATAATGTTCTTTAATTATTTTAAGACTTGAAATTCATAATGTTCTTATATAATATTTAATTATTTTAAGACTTTCAATTCATAATGTTCTTAGCTAACATTAAATCTATTTATATATTAGACCGGCGTGGCCGCCATCGTATAGTACACATGTAGTTAGATTTATATTATTTTCCCGACACTTTTTTTTTCATTTGCTCAAAGTATTTTTAAAATTTTCAAAATAAAACAGGTTTTTAATAATTTGTGTTTGAAGACAGTGGTTGTTGGTGTTCGGTTGCAGGGCACAATGTTTTGATCTGATTGACTGTCTCTAATCATTGTGGCGATTTAACCATCCACCCATAGGCCACATCCCAATGCCACATTTATACATTCAATATTTGTCCATCATCCCTCCTTTTCCTCGTCACATTTAAAATATCAAACCGAATGTCTACCGTAGTGTCATCTACTACTCTTGTTGATTCATTATTTATAAACATTTTACCTTCATTAACATAGCTGAAATATTTCTCGCTAGACATCTAACTACAAACAATTGATCATTTCCAAAACCATGATTTTCAATAAAAAATATTACCATTACCTTATTAATAGTTTTGTCTAAATTAGATTTTCATCACATAACAATGTACGATAAATATCCAATTTAGAGCACACAACACGTTCAAAAGATTGCAAAGCCCAAATAATTGACTGTGTTGGTCCGGTAATTGTTTTTTTTAGTTTATCCATAGTTTCGTATTCAATGAAGTCGTTATATATGCATATATACCTAAGCAAGTATATTTACCATGTAGCAGTATTTCTTGTACGCCTTTAATAAATAAAGCTGTACAGAAAGATAGTTAACACCTTACACAAAAAAAGTTCAAGATCAACAACAAAAGGCAGAGTTAAAGTAGGCTTAAGACTTAGTAGTTGATCTATTAATGACATACATTTTATTTAAAGTATGGCACAATTAGAAACATTCCAATAGGCCTAATCTACATGTATGTAACTTATGAACCAGAAAATCATTGACGAAATAAATTATTCGCATGATTGGAAATTTTTGAAAAGTTGAATGGAAAATTTAATACATGTATGTTGATAGAAATATTTATTTTCGTCTTTAAAAATATGACAATGCTCAAAGTATTTCAAAGATTTGTTAATAGAATGACCCAAAAATAAAAATTGTTCTTTAAAAAGTTATTTGAATGTTTTTAGTATCCTGTGTTGGTCCGGTAATTGCTCTTTTGTTAGTTTATCGATAGTTTCGTATTCAGTGCCGTCTTGGTTATATTTATATTCATGGCTTTTGTATCAGGATTTTGTCGTATGAATCTCCATAAATTCAATACTTTTCAGAATACATCAAATTATTATGAAGTATATTACATCTTCAATGATTGGTTGTTAGGTAACACATTGTCATTAATTGGTTGTTTAGGTAACATACTGTCATTGATTGGTTACGTAACACACTCTCAGACGCAACTACATTTTTGTTGTAATGAACAGTGAATTAATTCATACGTTTACGGAATTAGGATTTCTAAGCAAAAAATGATATACCACTTGTATAAACTACGATTTGTAATTGAATATTATGCTTAACAGCAGACGTACGGTCTTATATCTTGATTCAAATCGATGCCGTTTGCTTAAATATCGTTGACCCAATACTGCTATGCAAAGGAAACAACTACAGATTAAAATCAAACTTCTCTTAATTTTTTTTTATTATTACGATCGCTACCTGTATAATTTAATGTGAAGATCACACCCATAAATTGGTCATCAACTGCTCATGAAATTTAGTACTGTATTGGTTTGACATAAATATTTTATGGAGACTTTCATAAAATATGCAATTACCCGAGATAAAAGTCATCATAAAATTGATGCTCAATAAGAAGTCATAGCTGTTTGTCAAGTCCAGTCAATTTCTCTCTTTGGAATACGAATATCGATACCGCGATTGTTGAGCATTTTCGTCTGTTTTTTGCTTAGCGAGAGCATGATTCTTTAATAAAATGACTGGCAAGTTTACTATGACGGTGCGTCGATTTTTGCTTAGAGTGGTGTGTTGTTGTTTTTTGTTTCTGTTTTTGTTTTGTTTTTTTTACTAAAACGCATGACAAGTGTATTAAAACGCAAGATAACTATATGTATATTGTCCCCAGCAAGTGATAACCATGCAATGTATCTACCCTACTGGATCCCCAAGGATACTGGGCTGTATTAACTATATAGACTGACGAGTTCTGTCCCCTGGATCATAGTAATAACGCAGCTTGTGACAGATTTGTCAGTCTATATTCAGAATTCGTTATATAATCGTGTGAACATTCACCCCATCAATGGTGGAGTTAGATTGTTAAGTGGCAATCCCCACCGTTGGTACACTCAGGACTTTGACTTTCAAAGGGTCACCAGGAAGAAGCGACTGTTATATTGCTTTGATTTTACATTTTGTACACGAAGTAGCCGCTCTTGAATAAATAAATAAATTAAAAAAAAACATATAATTTACCTCTTTATTGTTAACAAATCATCGTTCTTTTTTCTTTCTGAAGTTAATTTAATTATTTTCAACACAATACATCCTAGATTATCATGAACCTTCTAGGGGCTGTCTTCTAAACGAAATCTTGAAATCATTTTAACTTCATATCAATAATAAATCATCTATTGATTTTTTTAATTCTTATCTTTAAAGAAATGGAATGTTTGGTGAGTTAGAGCATATACAATGTAATATGTTTATGAGAAATAAAGATATATATATATATATATGTGAGAATAAAATTTATAGCACCAGTTTCAAAACAAGATATATTTTGAAAGTTTTAAAGTGCAATTTCATTTATTTTTGACGCACAAGACGTTTTATATTATAGTGTTATTAACTGGCTGTTTCTGTATTGGCCCTGGTATAGATTCGAGGTCAACTGTATTGGCCCAAGGCCCGTAGCTTAATATCTATACAGCTTTTCGGCCCCGGGCCAATACAGCTTTGGTCCGTATTGGCCCGGGGCCGAAAAAGCTGTATAGGTTCCGGTTTGCAATCTTACTTCCGTTCCGACACTACGTTCGCATACTACAATTCTTCATGACGTAAACATGTCGTCTGACAAGGCTGTCGTTGACCGTGAGCCTGTGGCTTTCACAAATGAAGAAGCCAAACAAATCTTGCATCAATTTGCAAAGGAAATTGGGAGCTTTGAGTTGGATTTCTATAATTTTGATATATTGGAAGTTTTTAACTGTTTCATCTAGACATGCACAATGACAATGGAGTCTGGAATTCAAACATTATCCAACTGACCGACTTATTGTCATACGGGGATACCATGTGAAAATGATAAGGTCCGTATAGAACTAGCTTAGCAGGTCTGATTATATTTGTCGTATAAACAACATAAGTCGAATTATTTAATAAAGGTGTTATTAACTGGTTGTTTCTGTATTGGTCCCGTATATATTCTCGATCAGCTGTATCGGTCCGCGGCCCTACGGGCCTTGGGCCAATACAGCTGACCTAGAATCTATACCAGGGCCAATACAGAAACAACCAGTTAATAGCACTATATTACACAAATGGTATTCGGAAACAGGAGTCATATATGGCTAAAGAAAAGCATATATGGTATGGAAATTGGACCGACATAATGCAATCAGTGGCTAACACCTTAAGCAAACGCCAAGAACAATTTTATGGAGAGGATGTAGCATGCACCTGTCCAAACCTCTCAAAAGAGTTTAATTTCTGTCTTACTAATATACTTCAATATTTAATCTTTAGTGATTGAAAGGTACTGCCATATGGGCTATGCTATACAAGATTATAGTGTCAATCTAACGATTTACTCTAAAGACTGGAGTATGAACAATATTGGGACACCGTTTTATTATTTTTAAGTTAAGTCATGTTTTTTTAATCATGGTACCCAGAGAAAACCCCCAACATTCCATAAGTCTCTGACAAAATTTATCACATAAGGTAGCTTGGACTTTCATCGTTTCGAAATCATGGTGTGGAAGTCGATTGCTTATGTAGATGATGTAAACACGCCGGTGCGCATGATGTCGGTCACATATCATTGGAGGGGCTGGTTGAAAGTAATCCTATTTGGCATTGAGCCCATTACAATTAAAATAAAAGAACCGCCTAGCGCATGAATGCGCGACGTATCCCCCCGCACTTCCATAATATTTAGTTTTATATATTTATAGAAAGCAGCCTTGCAGTCTTAATGTATAACATACTTACAAGCCACATGCGAAACATTATTCAAATCTATCCATGTTTACTAAAGTTATAGCGTAAACAAGAATCAATTCTAAATATTGGTGATTTTTCAACCAAAAACTAAGATTTTCCTCCAAAACCCTTGCTTCAAATATTTCCATATAAGAACCCATCCAAGATAATGATAATTAAAAGTTACATGCAAAAAATTATTCAAATCTATCCATGTTTACTAAAGTTATTGCGTAAACAAGACACAATTCTCAATATTCGTGATTTTTCAACCAAAAACTAAGATTTTCCCCCAAAATCCTTGCTTCAAATATTTCCATGTAAGAACTCATCCAAGATAATGATAATTACAAGCCACATGAAAACAATTATTCAAATCTATCCATGTTTACTCAAGTTATCGCGTAAACAAGAAAGTTTGACGGATGGACAGACAGACAGACGGCCGCTATTACTATATCCCTCACCGCTATCGCATCAACATACATCAAACAAAGTCTCCTCGCTTTGAAAATATGAATAAAGCTCGGTCTGTAGTTGTCTGTGTAGTGTTTTGTAGATAGTTGTTTGCCATTTTTATCACCCCGCGATAGCGGTGAGGGGATATAGTAATAGCGGCCGTCTGTCCGTCTGTCTGTCTGTCCGTCTGTCTGTCTGTCCATCCGCCACACTTTCTTGTTTACGCGATAACTTGAGTAAACATAAATAGATTTAGTTTAAACATATTTATATGAATAGATTTTAATAATTTTTTGCATGTGGCTTGTACTTATCATTATCTTGGATGGGTTTTAACATGGAAATATTTGAAGCAAGGGTTTTGGGGGAAATCTTGGTTTTTGGTTGAAAAATCACCAATTTTGAGAATTATGTCATGTTTACGCGATAACTTTAGTAAACATGGATAAATTTGAATAATTTTTTGCATGTTGCTTGTAATTATGATTATCTTGGATGGGTTCTAACATGGAAATATTTGAAGCAAGGGTTTTTGAGGAAAATCTTAGTTTTTGGTTGAAAAATCACCAATTTTGAGAATTGTGTCTTGTTTACGCAATAACTTTAGTAAACATGGATAGATTTGAATAATATTTTGCAAGTAACTTGTAATTATCATTATCTTGGATTGGTTCTAACATGGAAATATTTGAGGCAAGTGTTTTGGGGGAAAATGTTAGTTTTTGGTTGAAAAATCACCAATTTTGAGAATTGTGTCTTGTTTATGTGATAACTTTAGTAAACATGGATAGATTTGAATAATCTTTGCATGTGGCTTGTAAGTATGTTATGCATTAAGACTGCAAGGCTGCTTTCTATAAATATATAAAACTAAATATTATGCAAGTGCGGGGGGATACGTCGCACATTCATGCGCTATGCGGTTCTTTTATTCTGTTGGCCATTGTGTTGTCTGTCATGGTGTAAAGCTTACCGTGCTTGGCTGGAGGATGTCAGGTTGGTCGGTTCAAATAGAAGAGCATAAATTAGGTATTTCATGCTTCTCCACTAAGCACTGTAGCATTATTGAGTAAAAACAAATACTAGTTGGCTCGGAATTGGGATGTGTTAGATTTATGGGTTCTGATGACCCCTTTGTTATCTTCAATCTCTTCTTATCAGGTAACAGCTTAAATTGCTGCTGTGCAGGAAGGGAGGGGGTCGGAGACGTCCACCAGCTATGTTCCTACATGTTAAATAACTTGGATTTGTGCTTTGTTTTATTAAAACCAACAACAATCGATTTTTATTGATTTAAATCATTAAAGGAGTCAAGTAGTAAGTATATGTAATATATTAGTAAACAAAAACATGGCTTTTTTTTAACATGATTTGAATGTCGTTTTCAGGACAACGTTGAGAAGGGTTAAGAATGTAAATAAATCGTCGTAATTTAATCTACTAAAATATCTGCTACACATTTTAAATCCAATTTTATTAGCTTTGTACTAAATATCTGTTTGTCAGAAGTGAATGTGAGATATCTTAAAGTTAAATATCTTAAATATGAAAACACTGGGTATTGATTAGGTTTATTGTGTTTAACGCCACTTTCAACAATATTTTAGTTATATCGTGGCGTTCAGTTTTACTGGTGGAGCAAACCGACGGACTCGGAGAAAACCACTGACCTACCGCAAGTCACTGACAAACTTTATCACATAATGTTGTACACCTCGCCCTGAGTGGGAGTCGAACCCACAACATCAGTGGGTGATAGGCACTGATTGCATATGTAGTTGTAAATCCAACTATCATACGACCACGACGCAAAGGATAGCACCCCGACATGCGACGAAAAGTAATGGTCGAAAACCATCGATAATGTTTGACAGATAAAAATGTAGAGCATTATGCACCTGTTTGCATGGCGTTGGGGACATTAAGTTTTGCCCATGAGTTGTGGCCGCGATCGCGTGGTAGTTGGATTTATATTTATTAACACTACATTTACGATAGTTTCGAGCCAACCAGTTCTTGCTCTTACTCAATCTCAATTCCGGGCCAACCAGTACTTGCTCTTACTCAATCATGCTACAGTGCTTAGTGGAGAAGCAGTCAATACATAATTTATACTCTTCTTTTTGAACCGACCAAGCTACCACCATCGAGGTGACCACTGTAGGCTTAAAACCATCGAGGCGGTCAACGCTACCATGAAATGGTAGTAAAGAATAGCAATACAACCTTTATTAAAGGGGGTTAGGCCTATAGTGTTTAACGCTACTTTCAACAATATTTCAGTAATATCCTAGCAGTCAGTTTAATTGGTGGAGGAAATCAATAGTACCCTGAGAAAACCACCGACCTGCCGCATATCATTGACAAACTTTATCACATAATGTTGTACCTCGCCTGAACAGGATTCGAACTCACTGTTGCATAACATGTGTCAACCTGAATGACGCATGTTCGTTTACACGAATTCACATTCTTTTTGTTTTAAATAACTGTTGCAAATCAAGAATGGCAATTTCTATAAATAAATGAAAGCTTTAACTCAACCTTAATTATGTTCTCCAGTTGCGTCCATAATTTATTTATTGATGTTGATTCACTTGGAAATGAAACGGAAGTCATTGTAAAACCATGTTGAATTGTTTTAAAGAACAAAACTCGAAATATTATACAAAACTTATTATCCATGTCGAATTGTCATCATTCGTATACCGCACAACCCATGCAAATCAAAAATAAAATTATCTCCATAGATAATAGTTAAATATTTGAAGTTGCTTTGATCTTTGGAATAAAACCCAATAATAAATATTAACAATCCTATGAAATATTACATCAGGGAAAAACAATATTTTATTTGTTAGATTTATCAAAAAAATTTCGTGAAATTTTAATGCACATTGAAGAGATTTAATATTCATATGTATTTGTTGTACGTACATGTCCTTTGATTTTTAGATCTGTTAGTGATTTTGATCATAACTTGAAACCTTTTAAAAAGTTTATTATATTTATTGATGGTACAGACCGCCTCGGTGATGTAATGGATAGCGTGTTCGGCTTGATGGTGGTAGTCAGATCAACCAAAGACCATAAAACATGTGTTTGCTGCTTCTCCATTAAAAACGCCATATTCAGGCATAAGGACAAGAAGTAATTGGCTCAAAGCCAGGATAATATGCACTAGAGGGTAGACACGTGGCTATCTGTGGACTATTGCTTCAATGTCATAGCACTATATAATATGGGACGAAGTCCCAACTATGGTAGAAATAGCAATTTTTTTCTATATACTAATGACTAAATTTTCATGCACCGAAAATGACATTCCGGAAGTCAATACATGGTTAAATCTGTGCAGAAAATCGGATGCGGACGTTTCGTAACCGGTCGTTTCGTAACTAGATCGGGACTTAAAAAACGACGGAAGATTTGGGTCTGGGTTCCCCCTATTTGCCCCCTCTTTTAAGAAAATCTGGATCCACACTCGGTCTACTTTGAAAAAAATATTATAGGTCCATATATCCGAGTTAATATTGTTTAAAAAAAAATATTGGACTTCGTCACAAGTTAGGTAACACCTATTATCATATTATCCAACTTAGTGTATTGGTCTAGAACTTCATCTCATCAAAAAGAACTTGTTCTTCGCTAAAATTATTCTATCTCTCTCTTGGCATTAAACAACAATTACATACTCATGGAGTGAACAAGTCGAGCACACCCGATGGAGAGTGAGTGTATGTTGATTAACATCACATGAACAATTTGTCAGCTATATCATAACCGGAACAGGTTACATTCGATGGGATATTGATGATATCCTCTTTGTATACTAGACCAACACGCTTTGCTGTATTTTTATAGTGCTAGATCACTGGAACAACAGTAAGCTGATGGACATGTCGCTCCACTCGTTCACATTATTCTGATACCAAACCAACCAATCTTTGCTCATACTCCTTAATGTTGCGTGCTTAGCAGAGAAGCAACAACAATCAATTTTATAGTCTTTGGGTTTTATTAGTTTTATGAAAAGGAGTAATGATAAGCCATATATCGAAGGACAGGCAATACAATGGTCAAAATTATTATTCTTTCCACAGGTTTACATTGTACCAAGCCCCGTTGTTATCTAGAGCTGATCAAACCGGTCCTCTATTTCGCAATTCTTCTTTTAGGGATAGTGTTAGGGTTATGGTGTTTAACGCCACTTTTAGCAATATTTCAGCTATATAAGTGGCTCTCAGTTTTATTGATGAGGAAACAGGTGTACCCGCAAGTCACTGGCAAACTTTATCACATAATGGTGTATGGGGTACTCCTTGCATGAGCGGGATTCGAACTCTTCTATTAAATCATCGTTTAACATTCTATTTGTGCATACATAAATAAATTACTTTTTTTGTAAAGTTTTGAACTAATATTTACGCTAGTTAATGCATTAATATATTCTTTAGTTTGAATTTAAATTACGAACTGACATGTTATTTCATCTTAAAACTAATTAAATCCGTTCGTCTTTGTAACATGAAATCTAAACCTCCCTTTCTTATGAAGATGAATAGCTCACCTGAATACAAACATATTAAATTATAAGGCACATATCAATCAATCTTAAAGGTACATTGACAATCTTTGAAAATTTGTAATTAAATACACTTTAATACAGTGATATAAATCTACTCACAAAAATAAATATTTTCTAAAGCTTCATCAAAATGATTTAAAATCTTCCATTTATACGACGAGGGTAGATATACATTTTTTTTTTAATTTGGCATGAATGGGAAATATTTTTTTATTATGAAACAAATTTTTAAATAAATGTTTAAATATGCGTACTTTTAAATATAATTAAACTGCAGTTTGAAATAACATATAATTTTATGATTCAAGTTTTCAATGTCCAATTGCGTTAAAAAAAACAATTTTAAACGACAACCACTTTTTGGCACACTCTCGTGGTTATAATTGTTTTTTTTTAAATATATCAAACGGACGAAATATATATAGGGATTAATGGTTAGGGTTATGGTGTTTAACGCCACTTTCAACAATATTTGAGCTATATCGTGTCAGTCAGATTTATTGGTGGATGAAACCGGAGTACCCGGAGAAAACCACCGACCTGTCAATATATATATATATCGGTGAGGTAGATCTATGTGTATGTAATTTTTAAAATGGCGATATCCCATCTTATGTTACTTGGGAACAAAAAACTTTATAAATACGAAGCGAGTCTTGTACCTTAAAAAGTTTGAGATCTGAAACGAACCGAACCTCAGTAAGTCAGTCAATGACATCAGTAATGATCTGTGATATTATTTTGATTATAACTATCAATTAATATTCTGCCATTTTATTAATATTTTAATTTAACAAATATTACGATATTTTGATAAATTGACTTGCGACAGGTCGGTGGCTTTCTACTGGTATTCCGGTTTCCTCAATCAATAAAACTGACCTCCACGATATAACTGAAATATTGTTGAAAGTGGCGTTAAACACCATAACCTTAACCCTATTTGTTTTTCATGCGAGGTTAAAAAGTATTATAATACGACATGTATATAGTAATCGCATATGTAGATAATTTCATATAAAATTAGAACAAAAATAATGTAATTCTTTCTAAAACAAAGTACATGTATATTTTAATCCTGGTAAATTATAATTTTTAACTACTATAGAATAATAATAAGTCATAATCTTACCTTCAGTTACTTAAAGTAATAATTTAGCCCTATATCCATAAAGTCTCAGGTTTTAAAAACCTTTTACCTTTAAATACAAATATCTTTCACTTTCATAAGAGCCTATGACAATATGACATGGTAGTACAATAGGTTACCGTTGTCAACTCTACTTGTGGCTTTGTATAAATAATTGAACCCTGTCAATATAATCCCGTTGAATAATCTAAATGGAACGTTGAAGTATATTATATATATACAGAATGACGTTAATTCTGGTGTATACGGATTAAAATGATAATGTTAGAAAGAAGAACTATTATCTGCTTCGGTAGGTTTGAATTAAAATGCAAAAATTGTTTTGTGTTCGGATATTATTTTTGTAAAGAAGGACAAATTGATCTACAGAGTAAAATATTAACTTTATGTTAAAATTAATTGGCGTCCTACTAAGACATAGCATGGCAACTCATTCAATCTTTGATCGGGACACATTTCACTCGGGTTTAACCTTTTACATCTGCAGGTATTTTACTAACATAAAGACATGATGAATAAAAGGCAATTTGTACAATTGTCAACCAAAGCGAGGGTAACGAGGAGGTTCGTTACTTTTATATGTACAAACGTGATAATGAAATAATAAAGTAATTTATTGCTTTTTTTGGTTTGGTTTTGTTTTTCTTTTATATTTTTTTATTGTAAAACACATTCATTTATAATTAGTGTAGTCCCTCTCTAACAAGGCCACATCTTCTGTAATGAAGGCATGGTCATATAAGAGAGGTGGCCATTCTTGAGGGTGACAATTTAGAAGTGCTTCTCTATTTCTATGCATCTAAAAAGGGAAGACCTCTCTTGAGGCAGGGGGTGGGGTGGGGTGGTTGCAGTTTTTCACAATCTTGAAGCATTCCAGAAGGGGTGGCCTTTAGTGGGAGTGGATTTATAAGAAGGGGACTACGGTATATGCCTATGTTTATTTGACACCCTTTATCAGTACGCAGAATCACAAATTGTACGATAAAAGTGGTTTCCACTCGCCAGTTAATAAAATAAACGACAACTAACGTTAAAATTGATATCGTTAATATAAACGCATTTCAAATCACGCCACGTTGTAGCTGAACAAGTGCAAAAGTTGGCGTTAAACACCAATCAATCATCATGACAACTGTATAAAATATAATGATATAGCTGGAAATTCAAGGGAAAACATTATATTATATTCATTTACTTGTGTCTAACTGTAAATAAATACCGAAGGGTCAATCAAAAATGGACAATCCAGAGAAACTGACAGCATATGGTACACAAGACGAAGACAAGAAAAACAAAAACACAACACAATATGTGTTGAACACCACTATGCACAAACAAACACAAATAACGTAAATAAGACATGAGCCCTCATACAAACAACTAGAGGTAAAAATGAACCGAACATAACATCGTTTTTATACGGAAATCGTAACGAACATCACAACACGGAACTCAGAACGTAAAGACACATAATAGGACAACACACATACAAAAAACCCAACTAAAATGATGAGTAACAGGAACCGAATAACAGGGAGTGAACTCAGGTGTTCGCGAAAGGCAATCAGTTCCTGCTTCTTATAAAACACCCGCCGTGTTACTCATATATACAGTCCGGTCAAAAGCTTGACAGTGATAGAGGAAACGAACAAAATCTAAGTAAAAAGTAAAAGATCCATTGACATTGAGATATAGATATTTCGTAACGGTCAACCAGACTGTGATGACGACCGTAGTATTTTTGTAGCGATGACTTCAACTTAGGAGCAACGTAGCCTTGTTTGAATAGCTTCGCGTCGCCTATGTCAATCGAGTGCAAGTGATAAAACATTGAATACATCATGAAGAAAAAATCTGACATTGAGAATTTTAAACCTCTTTATTCACGAGAAATACAGATATAGCTTTGTGCATTCTCTTTTGTTTTAAAATAATCGGATAACTTCAATAGAAATAAATTGACGGAAAATCGAAACGTGACTTTCTCAAGATGAATTTCATTAACACTTGGTTTAGGTAATAAATTACCCGAGTATTAGTTTATATATGTATTGCCATTGAAGATCCAGTTATCAAGAGGGGAGGGTTGGGATCCTAGTAACCGGTTTAACCCTGCCACATTTTTATGCCCATCCCAAACCAAGACCTGGATTTCCAACGTCATAAGGCGTGGTCGTTTTGTGTACAGTAAGGTCCACTAGGATGAGAGATTGTGTTGACATTGGTTGAATTGATTATCATAACTGTTTAAAGTTTCTTTTCATATTGTATTCTTAAACAGAGACCCTTCAAGACCCTCAATTGTAAATTTCTGTAAAGAGTCGTCCCTCGGTGATGTACTCAAAAATCGATGAAAGATCTTTAATACATGCAATTTTATTCCATGTTGATGTATGTTTTTAATATATTTGTACCATAAAACCGTTGCTAGGTAACGCATATAAATGTTGTCAATTGCTAAGATATGTAAGTTAGAATTGCGGAAGGAAAATTATACTTGTTTTTTTTTAATAATATGAGAACATTTATAATGGCAGGAGGAAATGATCTCGTAAATATATCAAGGGAACGATTATAATATCAGAAATACAATATTCTACACGGAAGGTCGACCCATTAATAACATTTATTATTTATATATAAATTTAATAAATGTATATTTGTCTCTATAAGTATATATTAATCTTTTGTCTAATCAATATTTTTCTTTCACTATCAAATGCATAAGTAATAAAAGGAAATACTAAAGAAATACTTACATCAAACATTGATTTTAATGTTTTAACAAAATAATAGGACCGTCGTTGTCATGATCGTATGGTAGTTGGATTTACAACTACCTGTTCAATCAGTGCCTATAACCACTAAAGTTGTGGGTTCGAGCTCCGTTCACGGCAAGGTGTACTCGATACAACATTATAAAGTTTGTCAGTGACTTGTGACAGGTCGGCGGTTTTCTCCGATTTCCTACACCAATAAAACTGACCGGCACGATATAACTGACATATTGTTGAAAGTGGCGTTAAGCACCATTAACCAACAAACCAACCGACCCAAATAATACTCAATAAATAAAATATAACTCACTTCTACATCCCCGTGGTGAATAAGGGGGTAACCGA
>MJUT01023675.1:997723-1012514 GCA_002080005.1 Gigantidas platifrons
ATCGTATGGTAGTTGGATTTACAACTACCTGTTCAATCAGTGCCTATAACCACTAAAGTTGTGGGTTCTAGCTCCGTTCATGGCAAGGTGTACTCGATACAACATTATAAAGTTTGTCAGTGACTTGTGACAGATCGGCGGTTTTCTCCGATTTCCTACACCAATAAAACTGACCGGCACGATATAACTGACATATTGTTGAAAATGTCGTTAAGCACCATTAACCAACAAACCAACCGACCAAAATAATACTCAATAAATAAAATATAACTCACTTCTACATCCCCGTGGTGAATAAGGGGGTAACCGATTATAGTCTGGATTACTGAAGAGGTAAAATAGCTCCTCTCAAATACAGAGGTAAAATATCTCCTCTAAAATACAGAGGTAAAATAGCTCCTCTCAAATACAGAGGTAAAATAGCTCCTCTCAAATACAGCAGTAAAATAGTTCCTCTCAAATACTGAGGTAAAATAGCTCCTCTCAAATACAGAGGTAAAATATCTTCTCTCAAATACAGAGGTAAAATAGCTCCTCTCAAATACAGAAGTAAAATAGTTCCTCTCAAATACAGAGGTAACATAGCTCCTCTCAGATACAGAGGTAAAATAGTTCCTCTCAAATACAGAGGTATAATAGCTCCTCTCAGATACAGAGGTAAAATAGCTCCTCTCAAATACAGAGGTAGAATATCTTCTCTCAAATACAGAGGTAAAATAGTACTTCTCAAATACAGAGGTAAAATAGTTCCTCTCAAATACAGAGGTAAAATAGCTCCTCTCAGATACAGAGGTAAAATAGTTCCTCTCAAATACAGAGGTAAAATAGCTCTCTCAAATACAGAGGTAAAATAGTTAGTCTCAAATACAGAGGTAAAATATCTTCTCTCAAATACAGAGGTAAAATAGCTCCTCTCAAATACAGAGGTAAAATGGCTCCTCTCAAATACAGTCTAAGTCTGCACTCAAATGTCGTTTCTTCCTCTTGTTTTTAAATGTGGATCAAATATTGAAAAGGAGTTATAATAAACTTCATACGATTAATCATTGTTTATTTCCATTTATTTGGGCAATCGACATACATATATTTAAAAAGATAACGTGATATCGTCACCTCTGTTATATTTTTGAAATGATAAAATAAAACTTCACAAAACATAAAGAGCATTAGGTAAAATGAGTTTCTATTTTCATCTAGTAAAATAAGAATTTTAGTTCCAACCCATACAGGGACCCGGGTGGCTCAATGAGTTAGGTCGTTGGATCTAACAACTCATACAAGCCTATCACCAATACGGCGTTGGTTCGCGCCCAGCTTTGTAAATTACAAAAAAGGGTGCACTCGACTCGCAGCCGCAAGTGATAAAGTTTACCAGTTGCTTGCCCGGGGTCGGTGGTTCTCTCCGGCTTCCTCCACCACTAAAACTGGTCGCCATGATATAGCTGAAATATTTCTGAAAGTGGCTTTAAACACCAAAATTCAAATTCCAATTCCAATCCATGCAGCTATGCACGCAGCATTAAGTTGTAAAAAGAAAGACTGGTTGGCTCGGAATCAGGATAATATGTCTGAGTGGAGCGACATGTTTACCCGCAGAATGTTGTTTCAGACTTGTATGTCTTGTTTAAAGCGGACATCATTGTCATCTCATCAGTATATAACGTGTTATCGCCATGATATAGACAAAAATTAATCACTTGGCGTTAAGCAACTATTACCCACTCACCCCAACCAATGTAGCAGAACTAAAGTTACAATATTTTACAATAGCTCAGTTATGTATGTATCTAAGCCGTCGAGTATGTCGAAAAAAAACCCACTGACTTTTTATTAGTCGCTAAGATTTATGACGTTTAGGATGTAACAGGGAAATACTAAAAGGAGCTAGGACTATTGGAGTGTTAAGTGTAGCAAACATTTGAATAAATAAAAGATATCACGTTGTTGTATTTTGTTTATCACGTTAGGTTTCATAAGAATGGTATGGACTCAAACTTGCAAGTATTGATAGTCACTGAAAGGGCATTCCGAGTGGAGATGACAAAAACGTTTAATAACATTAGATGTTCTCTTGAATGGCTAGGATAGAAGGAAATCGAACTACCAGACGATCACGAAAACCAACCACGACATTCTCCGTGTAACAAATTTTGTAGAATACTAAACATTAAACCACATTGAATTAGTTTATCAAAATCTCAAGGTGAAAATTATTATATTAATTTTTACAACATATAGAGACAATTAAATATATTTCAAATTCGCTGAATGTCTTTGAAATACATTTGACCCCTTAATTTAACCTCTACTGTCTCGGGTGGGTATATTGATTTAAGTAATAGTACCTGTTCAGAAGTTATATTAATTGTTTAATATGATACAATAACAATGTTATTTTAGTAATCAGACACTCAAATGGACTCATTTTATATAATATTGTAATTGTCCTTTAACATCTCCATTAGTTCTATTTGTTAAATGTTTTCCGTTAGATATTATTTATCAAGAAACTATTAAGATCAATATAGATTATAAACAAATCGTGAAAGAATATTTGCATAGGACAATCTAGAGACTCTCGTATGTGTCTTCTGTAGAGTGAATAACAATATTTTCCATCTCTATCTCGATAGGAACGACTCGGTATAGCCGTAATTGTAAATGTACAAGGTCTCGATTTCTTAGAACAATATTTCCAAGCTCGATCGTGATAGGAACGCTTCTGTGGTGTAATTTATACTTATTGACTGGGTATGAGGGGAATAGTAAGTTTATTGACCCCGAGATACCAACTATTGCCCGAGGCGAAGCCAAGGGGAATAGTTGGTATCGAGGGGTCAATAAACTTACTATTCCCCGAATATCTAGTTAATAAGTGTTTTATTATACCGAAAGAGAAAGTGAAAATGCAGGTCACACAAGACGAAGAAAAAAAAAACTACAACACAATATGTGGTTGACACCACTAAACACAAACAAATACAGATAAGACATGAGCTCTCCTACAAACAACAAATTTGTTTATGAATAAATAATTGTAAAAAATAATGTATTAAAATGGGACAATAATATTTCTGGATGGATTTCCATACGACCCTCTCAATCTAAGACATCTACAATTTTTCGACATCAGTGAATGCAGTGAACGGCAACGACTTATAATTAATGGAAAATGTCAAAATAAAGCATCCTTGTTATTTACAAATTAAAACTCGTCTATGGGTGTGTGTGTGTGTGAGTGTGATATCTTATCATCGCTGAAATAAAATAAACAAAAATTTAGTTCTCGTTCATCTTATTGAAAAGAAGAAATAAATACAGCAGTTATTCATAAGACTAACATTAATTATTATTAACAACACACAATTTATATACTTATTGTAAAATTTGTTCTAAATCATCATCTGTGAGGGACGCAAATCTACCTGTCGTATTCCAAACGTCTGCACACTTGTAGTGTCTCTCGAATTTTACGAAAGCAGATTAGTTCCGAATGTAATAGTAAAGCCAAGTAACCAATCCGGACACGGCATTAAAATTCCGCGAAACAATGTGACAGTGTCGGTCAAATAGTTGGAAACTATTCACCGGTGAAGTAAACTTCTCGACCTAAGCCTGGAAAAATAGTAAAACTATCGAGTTGATTTTTATATAGAAAATTATAACTGAGGTATAATAATGGTAAATGTACTCGGTCTCGATTGCTTAAAACAAAATATCCAAGCTTTATCGCGACAGGAACGTCCCAATAGCGTACATGTAATGACAAACATATACCGTCTCGATTGCTTAGAACAATATTTTCAATCTCGAGCGCGACAGGAACGCCTCTATAGCGTAATGCTAAATGTACACGGTCTCGATTTCTGAGATCGTCCAAGCGATCACTGATCGAACCAAAGTAATACAAAATAACATCATCTTAATTATGATAATTAACTTGTATATTTATAGTATATTAATATATAAGACAAGGTACATATTCGAGATTATCGTACCCATGGAGTAATGGTTTGTATTTTCGACGTATCGCTTTTCTATTATCCCCGGAACATTAAAGAATAAGTTGTTTTAATGTTTATAGAGCAGTATTTCAGTTGTATTCATGGCGAGAACAAGTCTACAAACTAAATACATCATGTAGACGGAAATAACGCAAGGGTGGATGGAATTTTAGATTGAACCAAGAAAAAAAGGATATTCGGAAAATTGTGTCTTAAAACAAGGGCCACCTGCGACCATTACCATTCAGTGGCTCGTTACGCTTGCGGCAATTTGTCTTACGTGTAAGACGTGTGACACTCTCCATACAGAAGACCCTCCATAATGTTCTATATTAAACACAAGTTGAGAATTTTATTCATTCCAAGCGGATTAGATCAAATTTTGTAGGGTGTGTACCCCGATGCGGAGAAGTCATGTCCTATTTGTATATAACATGGTTCCCTCGGGAATTATATTGGTGTTTGGTCTTATAAGAATACTTAGGGTTATGGTGTTTAACGCCACTTTCAAAGATCACGACCACGACGGTCTCTTAGAATCATTCAAGTACAATTTAGTATTAGTAAAGAAATAATTTTGCCTTACTGTGATTTAAGCTTCGTCTTGGCTAATCCGAGGAGAATTATATGTGCAAGAATGGTTTTCCTATAGAATTCCAAGTCCTAACCTTTCCAATGTATCTTGCGTGTCTAGGAAGTTATTATGTGAACTTTGGATTTAATGTTCAACTAATAAGCTTCACCAATTTCGTACATTTCATATACAAGAAACCTAATATAATTTCATCGATTTATTAGAAATATTTACCATGGAAACCGTTAGCTGTTATTGTAATATATAGTTTTGATGACAATTAATTAATAATTTTAAATATACTCGTAGGATTGAAAAATATTTGTGATCGCTCTAACAAAACATCAATTAGTATTCCATTTTTTCTTTGATCTCCAAAACGTAAAATCGATGTGCAATGACAATTTTAAATCTCTATTTTTCAAAGTAATTTTGTATATAATATTATATAACAATAAATTGAATACTGTGAATCCATTATTTTTCGAGTGGTCGTTGTCGTATGGTAGTTGGATTTACAACTATATGTATCTGTGCAATCAGTATATATCATCATTAAAGTTGAGAGTTCGAATCCCGCTAATGGTGAGGTGTACTCGATACAACATTATGTGATAAAGTTGGTAAGTGACTCGACAGGTCGAAAAAGGACAAACAGCGATCTACAAAACATTCCACATAAAACTAAATAAAAGGTCGAGTTTTGCGAATCCCACTAAAAACCGGATGTAAACTCAGGTGCTCCGGTAGGGTAAGCAGTTCCTGATCCACTAGTGGAACCCGTCGTGTTACCATAGTTACAAACCCGGTGATGAGTCAACTTCTCCAACATTTAAAATATTATTGTAGATAAAATATATTGGCACAAATATCATGCTCCCATCGAGCTAATTTATCATAAAAAAAGGATATGGATGCCACTCTAAACAGTATTTCAGTGATATTATGGCGGTCAGTTTTGTGGGTGAAGGGCATGAATTAACAAAGGAAAAACTTTAAAGACGAAAAGACTTGCCACAAGTCTCTGACAATTGATATCACCTTGCCACGACTGGAAATTCAACTAACCACCACTAAAACTACGAAACGAACGCAATCATGGCGCTCGTTTTTAACAAATTAAAGGGCGATTTAATATATAGCGATGGTGCGGGAGTGAATCAGATATACAACTCGTGTTTAGGACGGGATGTAAAATGAACGCCACATGTTTGAAGAATGGCACGTGCAAGGCAATATGCACATGTTCCAAATGGCCATTGGAAGGAAATAATGTCAGATTGTATTAATCAACTACCTATGCAATCAGTGTCTATCACCACTGATGCTGTGAATTTGAATCTCGATCAGGGCGAGGTATACAACACTATGTGATAAAGTTTGTCAGTCACTTGCGACAGGTACGTGGTTTTGTCCGGGTCCCCCGGTTTCATCCACCAATAAAACTGACCGCCACGATATAACTGAAATATTGTTGAAAGTGGCGTTAAACACTATCAAACCAAACCAATCCAAACCAAACCAATTCCCCTTTTTTGCGGCAGTCAAAACATGCTTCCATCAAATTGGAGTCGTTTTTATAAACCTATTTTCACTTAATATAGCTTAATTACTGCTTGATTGATGTTAAAACAATCAATCCATGAAATTTGATGTCGTTCTTGTGATTACATCCATGTGGACGGCAGAGATGGTATCAAGTCGACCGTAAGTATATATAAAGATATATATTATGTATTTTAAAAAAGATCAAACGAAATTGAGTGTATGGATGCAATACACATGTGTTATCACATTGATTTTCGTGTCAATATCAAAGAACATTATTCGTCATAAGTGTTTTGTTATAGCGACGATATTATGTTACATTCCTATGAGTATTATAAATTTATTAATTTCTGTAATTGTCATCAAAGCTACATTTGTAATAATAGTATCCTTGGTAAATATTTCTTTTAGATCAATACGCAGTAACATCACGTTACGTTTCTACTTATAACTGTTTGTTTCCAATAGATGTAGATTTGAGAATTTATGTTTATCTTTGATGTCTCGTCTGCTATAGAGATAAGATTCAGCTATTACAATTTTTATATCCATTTTAATGGGCGTGTCTGCGATTTCACTTTACACGAGAATAAAAATATAACTAAATATATAAATGTCAACTGAGTATGCAACGTGCTAATTTCTCTAATCCCTAAAGCGAGGGTTAGGGTTAGGGTTATGGTGTTTAACGCCACATTCAACAACATTTCAGTTATATCGTGGCGGTCAGTTTCATTGGTGGAAGAAACCGGAATACTCGGAGAAAACCATCGACCAGTCGTAAGTCACTGCCAAACTTGATCACATAATGTTGTATCGATTACACCTCGCCGTGAACGGGGTTCGAAATAACAACTTTTGTGGTGGTAGGCACGAATTGCATAGGTAGTTATAAATCCAACTACCATACGATCACGACCACGACGGTCCCTACTTAAAGCGACACGCAATAAAAAGCAAATAAAGTTTTGCAGTGTTCTCTGATTGGTAGTTAACTTTACTTGTAACCATAGTAACTGTATATTATGGACATGTATTATATTGAGAACTTTCAAATATGGCTACCGGCATGCAGTATGTAATATTATAAAGTAGTCACTCAGATGTTATTATAATATGTTTTAAGAACCAACACTTGATTCGATATTGAACACATTATAATTTTAAAGCACCTACTTTTGAAATCAAAATTTCACGATAGGTGAGACACACGGAGCAGGAGAAACTTATCACATCAAAGCCCCTCCACTCCCGGGTTGTTTCTGGAGTTTTTCTCTTGTTCGATATCTTGTTACTTTGTTGTATTTTATGTGTAAGATAGAGTACTATTGAAACAAAAGAAGCGGTCCGTATTGGATATAATAGGTTTCTCTTTCTGCATGAGTACTCGGGTGAAGGCCGAGATGCGTAGTAACAATACCTTCAGCTGAGTACGAAAGTGGAAAAGAAACCCGTTATATCTAATACTGACAACATGTTTTTTATGTTTATGAACGAGTTTACCTAATGTTACTATTACAACATTGGTAAAATTCTTTAGCTCGTTCATTAAAAGAACTGCAAAACATCGGCCTGTAACATCGGCCTGTATCAGCGGCCTGTAACTATTATTAGAGGACGTATTTACAGTATCATTGCTGGGGGTATTATTGTACAATAATGTTTATTTTTTAGTTTGCTCTGGTGTTGTTTTGTATATCAGGATTGTGGTTTCTGATTCTGTTCTCTTCAATTGGCATTTTAACTTTATCTTGCACTTACAAGGGTAACCATTTACAATGTATTCTGCACTTACAAGGGTAACCATTTACAATGTATTCTGCACTTACAAGGGTAACCATTTACAATGTATTCTGCACTTACAATATATTCATTACTAAAAAGCACAAACCGATTATACCTTTTGAACAATCTGTTTTTTTTATTTTTCTTATTTTTTGTGACAAACAGATAAATCATTAATAATTTTCAAAAAGGAACCTAGTCATACTAAAGACACATTGCTTAAGTGAAGTTTAGTTTTTAGAAGATTTAATACTGACGTATTGAGTTTTTTTCGCTGCTGTTTTTTTTACGAGAATTGACTTTCATGTACAATTCCAAATCAAAACTTGTTTTTCAATTTTTCTTGCGTGTCTAGGAAGCTAATGTGAGTTTTGCATTTTATGTTCTGCTAATGAGCTTAATCCATAACCAACAATACAATTAGGCTTCCTAAAACATAATCCTTACATTGATTTTGTAATTTACAGTTCAAGCAGGTTTTCCTTTGGAGTGATGTTTGTGTTAAATGATGCACATAGACACAACAGAGACTTCCGGAACTTTGACAATTCCCATTCGAGCTGTTATTTTTTCATTTGCTAATTTTCGGATTTTTTTTTCTAAAGGAATAATATGGAGAGCTGTCAGCAACAAAATGAAATTATCGATTCATAGATGAAATGTGAATTTCACAGTTGGCCATTGGTAAAAAAATACGATATAATTATTAATATGATAATGTGTTCATAATAAATTGTCGTATTTCTATGAAGGTTTATTTCGAATTACCAAAAAAAACAAACTTTGTTGATTAGTAAGAAAGACATGGATGTAAATTGACATGAGCAACTGTCCTTAATTCCATTTCTATTACATGTGATTAACCTAAGAACAGTTTGAAGCAACCAAAGGAGTAATAAGATGCCACAAATCTAATTTGAATTTGAATTGTTGGTGTTTAACGCCACTTTCAGCAATATTTCAGCTATATCATGCCGACCAGTTTTAGTGGTGGAAGAAGCCGGAGTACCCGGAGAGAACTACCGACCATGGGCGAGCAACTGGTAAACTTTATCATTTGCGGCTGCGAGTCGAGTGCACCCTTTTTGCAATTCACAAAGCCGCCACAAATCGAAGACGAACAGCCAACATAATGACAAAAAAAAAAAAAAAAAAAAAAAAAAAAAAAAAGGAAAAATCTGCAAAACACAACACAGAAAACGAAAGACTGAGAAACAAGAAACCCGCTACAAACCGGGTGAACCGATGTCGTTGCCGCCTAAAATTGCATAGAAATTATAAATTTTGAATATATATGGTCGTTCACACTTGCAAGAATAAAAACAAAACGTTCCATGTCCCAGATTATCAACTTTTATTGGCTAACGGGAATATGACATTTTAATGAATTGTATTATAGTTATTGTATAACAAAATCAGAAATTGACTTTTCATTTCCTATATATATCTAAAATAGTTTAAAATAGTGGTTTCTTTTGATAATCAATATAGAACAATATCTTCGTTTCACAAGCAGAATTCTATAAAAAGCAGAATTCTATAAAAGTTGTTTTTTCCCCACACTGAATAAGAATTGGATCAACTGTTAATAACTTATATGATGGGGATGGGCTCTACATACAACTCGATTGAAAGTACCGGAAATTATAAATATCGGACACAAATATAGGGATTTCCTTATTAATTGCTTTGTTGATTTACAAAAAAGTATGTATCAGACCAAATATTCTTGAATTTACAATCGCCGGGAATTTGCTTGTTGGAAAAAGTTATTTTGTATAAGACTCCGCATTTTCTACAAAAACAAAACAAAAAACAAAAACAAAAAACAAAAAACAAACAAACAAACAAATCCCCCCCAAAAAAACAAACCAGAAAAAACCCTAAAACGATTGCAAAATACATGGGTTGAGGTTATGGTGCTTAACGCCACGTTCAACAATATTTCAGTTATATCGTGGCTGTCAGTTGGAACAAAACGGACAACAGAACATTAGTGGTGATAGGGACTGATTACATAGGTAGTTGTAAATATATAATGAAACGTACGATCACGATCACAAAGGCTACTTAGAAATAAATGAAATCTGATGTTGTTACCAGAGTGTGCTTATAAGGATCGGTCTAAGATTTTAGCCATGCATTGAGATTCACATTAGTATTAACACAAATCAGCAATGAGATGGGCACAATTCGTTCCCATCGTTTTACCAATAATTTGACAAAGCACATATTGTCAAACTGAACATATTTTGGGAAACCAAAAAAAAAACTAAACAAACCAAAATACCACACTGTTGGGACAGTTCCAAACACCAATGAAAAAAATTCCACCACCGAACTCAGAACGTAAAGACGCATAATAGGACAACACAAAAAAAAAAAAAAACTAAACAGAGGAGCAACACGGACCCCACAGCTTAATTTACAGAATGACAATTTAATTACAAATGGAAACTTGTCTTTGATAAGTTTATGTGGTAGGATGGCACATGCTGTGTATAGAAAGTAAAAACTATCATAACGGATTTACAATTAAAGAAACGAAGTGTACCTAGTACTTCAACACAATAGTGTACACTCAAACATAATTTTACTCAACTGTGTTCGCAGACATATAGAAAAAAATACATAAGCTAATAATTTGCCAAGCGAATAAAGTGTCAACTACGTCATAGTGAAATTAAGTTATTCTTTCACGAGATAATAATGGTCTCTGATTTGTGCTACAACACGCTACACGCTAAGATTGAGCTTAGGCGCTAGCTCACCGAAACTACAGTCAACGGGAAGAATGTAGACATATCTATCCACTAGAATATAACTTGATGATTAGTCTATTGTCTTGCTCCTTAATATTTAGTACTTCGCGGAGAGGAAGCAGATAACAATAGATTAGTCTTGTTTTATCCGATCGGGAATCGAACACATGATGTGACGTCACGGGGCAAGCAGATTAACCATTACCCCACAGCGTACCAAATACTGATGTGTACCACTCCCAGGTTCGCACTACTTAAAACGAAAGAGAAATTGTTTTTAAAATTAAGAGTTCCTATAACAAATGCAATTTATTAAAGCTAAGGCCATTCTCCATGAGGCACATGTAACCTCAGCTGATTTTGGCTATCATGTTTATGCCCTCTGGTTTACATACCGCCAAAGACTTCTAAGTTAAGTCTTTCGCCTATGAGTGTACCTGATAAAGATTATTCCAGAAATATGTCGAGCGCACTAAACTGGATATCTACTTATTCTTATGATAGACAAAATATAACGGAAATACAAATGAGATCTATTTATACTGAAAACATATTTTAAATGACTTAAGAAATAATTCATGGGGGCTGGAATATATACTGATTTTACCACGGGTTGGCCGTTTATGCCAAATAACCCACGGTAAAATCAATATATATTCAAGCCCCCATGAATTATTTCAGTTCTAATAGGACAAACACAGTATTTGAACAGATTGAAACAAGTTATGACGTTGCCGATCAGCTAATATACCAACATACGCATATTTTACCACGGGTTTGGACCCAAAGCGTTTGAAGGATGTCATATTAGAATATGTTTTATATGTGTAGTATTTTTGCTTTGTTTTTCATTATATTACATAACATGCATATACATAAAGATATACCATAAAATACTGAAAATATAGTTTTTGTACTTGAAAATGCGATTTAATATTCCAGATACATATATGCTGTGTGATGTGACATTGTTTCACATTGCCACCAGATTGTATCAGCATGTGTTTGGACTTTTAACAATATATTTTGTTGAACATATATATACATGCTCATATACATTGTATTGTCACAGCATATATGATAAAAATTCATCAAATCGAATATACTATTACAGAAAAGATTGTAAAATAAATCGAACGCACCGCAGTGGGAGCCATTAAGCTTTCAAGTTCTAATCCATTAACTGCAAGTACGACATTTACACGGTAATTTTATTTTAATAAGATCAATGCTATCCTGCTGTGGACATCTTTGAGAAAATGTTGTCCTTTGTTATTTTTCCTTATGGTGATGTGTATCGATTCTTTAAGCCGGATTAAGATTCAAAATGATTGTAATCTTCATCGATTGAAAATATTTTAGGACTCATTAGCGTCAACTTGACTTCATGAATATATCCTTCACTTCAGAACGATAATATTATTAAACAATTCTTTCGTTGCTATAGATACAAGTAAATACAAAAAATATGGTATACACCTTGTAATAGAAAATAACATTTTACAGTTGTGTATGTATCATATGATTTGATAAAACAATAATAGTTGGAATTCCATTAACCGGTTTAACTTAACTCCCCGCCTCATTTGTATGACTGTCTCAAGCCTGGATCTGAATTTCTAGAGTCATATGTCGTTGTCTCCTTTAGTTTGTGTTCAGTAAACTAAGGTGGGAGGCGATTGTTCATTTTGTTGATATTAGTGAAATTGTTGACCAACATTGTTTAAACAAGCGAAAGACAAGACGAATCAAATATCGTTTTACGCGGAAATTATAGGTGGACATTGACAATTTTTTCATCTTCTATCTTTTCTGGAACGAGACCACTACGAAACGACCAAGAATTTTATATATATTTTCAGAGCATCGTCAACCAAGCGTGGTCAATGATAGCTGAAAACAAATGGTCAACGGAGAATGGTGTGACCCGCTTGTATGATTTGTATGATATAATAGTAAGTAAATAATCATATGATTGGTTTACGTGTATGCTGTGATAGTGTAAATGTTAATGTTGAATTTTCACAATTGTTCTGTACAGTGGAAGATGATAAACCCGGAGTAACATATAACACCTCAGCTTTTATCGTATTTTCTATGGCTTTGCCATTTTGTTTTTGCCTTAGAGTTTAAATCGTTATTGTTTATGTATCCATATCGTCCATTTTACTGGCAGATCTCTTCGGTTAAGGTTATTCTGTATTTGTATCGTTTCAGTATATTTTTAGTTTTGTTTTAAATGGACTATAGCAATTTGAACATTTGCTTAAGTCTTTTCAGTAATGGTATGATTCTTTATAAAATTAGATACACAGTGGTGTGTGTTACTGTCATGAATTATTACATTGGGCAAATTATTAAAAAAAAAAATATTATTATACGCAGGTCCAATAAAAAAACTACTTGTTTTCCTTGTTGACCCTTTTGGTTTACTTGCCCCTAAAGATTATCAAATTATTTACCTCTCAAATATTTTGACCATGATGATGGTTATTCCAGAAACACGTTGTGTGCATTAAATTAGATATGTCTGCTTTTCTGTGTTGGTCAATGGCTTTATATACTAAAAAACAGATTTATACAATTAAATCTGGTTGACCGTTACCAAATATCCATATCTCAAATGACAATGGATCTTTTCATTTTTACGTAGATTCTTTGCCACTTTAATAACCGACAAGTCTTTTATCGGACTTGACTATATATATATATATATAACGTCTGAAAAACCAGTCAACGATCAATCTTACGGGGTTATACACTAACATTCCACATAATGACGGTATTGAAGCATGTCGAGAGGCCTGGGACCAAAGAGCCGTTATAGAACCACCAACGGAATGTCTTGTCCAGTTGCTCACATTGGTACTGAAGCATAACAATTTTACATTTAATGGAGAGCATTTTTTACAAATCAACGGAACAGCTATGGAAACAAAGATGGCACCTTCATACGCCAACATCTTCATGGGGAAACTTGAAAAACTAATCATACAATCTGCACCTCACAAGCCACTTTCTTGGTTTCGTTTCATAGACGACGTTGACATGAAGTGGACCGAGTCGGAAGAAACCCTCAATCGTTTCTTTGACCATGCCAACAATGTTCACCCCACTATAAAATTCACCCATGAAACATCTAGAAATAACATCTCCTTTCTGGATACTTACACCACCTATGAAAATGGTATTATGTCAACTTGACATATACAACAAACCGACAGATAAACATCAGTACCTGTCCCCACAGAGTTGTCATCCTAAGCATTGTACCAAAAGTATTCCATACAGCCAAGCTCTCCGAATAAACCGCATATGTTCCAATGAACAAACTACCAAAAAACGGCTTGGGGAACTGAAATGCCATCTGAAAAAGAGGGGTTACAACAATGCGAGCATTAACCATTGTTTTAACAAAGCAAGTGGTATTGACAGAAAAGACCTCATCCAATATAAAGAAAAGAACGCGAACAACAGAGTGCCATTTGTCATCACATACCATCCTGCGCTCAGTAATTTATCCAACATCGTTCGTGAGCACTGGACAACCATACAAAAACACCCAGAATTGTGCAAAATCTTCAAGGAACCACCCGTCTTGGCTTTCAGGAAACCCAAAAGTTTGAAAGATATCTTGGTGAGAGCTGACGTCTCCCCTCGATCTGCCTACAATGGTCAGTGTCAAAAATGTGATTCGAGACGATGTATGACGTGCAAAAACATCCAATGCACACAAAAATTCAGCAGCACACATACAGGAGAAGAATTCGTCATATACTGCAATGCCAACTGCAAGACAGAAAATATTATCTACCTCCTGGAATGTGCAATTTGTGGCCTTCAATACATCGGAGAAACTAAACAACAACTTAGTAAACGCCTGAATGGCCATAGAAGTGATGCAAATTGCAAACCTGACCTTCCACTCAGCAGACATCTCAGATCGACGGGCCACCATGATTCTTTCGGCAAACTGAAGGTCACCATAATTGACCATAACCCCAAGTGGGATGATAAAAGCAGACAGGAAAGGGAAAGCTTCTGGATTAGAAAACTTAAGACCTTGTCACCGAATGGAATCAATGAGAAAAAATAATATCCTTTCTTGACTCCTATTT
>MJUT01023675.1:1022972-1035162 GCA_002080005.1 Gigantidas platifrons
GAAAACTAAAGATTGAGCAATATGAACCCCTCTATAATCTTAGGGTGAACTGAGGTGCTCCGGAACGGTATGCAGTTCCCCTTCCATCAGTGACACCAGTCGTCTTACTCTTGTTACAAACCCGAAAATAACACACGCTACAGTTTTAATAAATCACAAAACAATGGAGGTAGGTGAGAAATTGTTCTTTAATGCCGACAGAACTAGTTTTTTGTTTAGACATATCATGGCGAAATCAAGTCATCTTTAAACATTTCAGGATGATACGATTATGCCCTAGTTGTACACATTGAATAAATAATATGAACATTAATAATACCACACTGTCAACACAATATCACAATTCAATAGAAAACGTAGAAGCACAAAATTGATGCCCCTGATCGCTCACTTTCCTGGCTTGGTACAAGCACTTCAATAAAAAGTGCTGGGTTTAACCTAACGTTATGGTGTCCAAACCTTCTCTCTTACTAAAAGGGTGCCGTCATGCATATGTTTGAAATCAGACAAAATTAAAACGACGGTAAGAAGAGTTTGAAGATACCAAAAAGCTAATCAGAATCCGTACATCTCAGGACAGACAACACAATGACCCAAAGAAAAAGGACAAAATGACAAACAACGATCTACAAAACACACACATAAAATTAAAGACCGAATAACACGAACCCCACTAAACATCAGGGGTGAACCCAGTTGCTCCAGAAAGGTAAGCAATTCCTGCTCCGCCAGTGGCATCCATCATGCTAATCTAGTTACAAAGCCTGTGATAAGTCATGAATGAGGAAAGGACCAGAAAGTGTTTACGACAAAAATGTAGATTCAGGATATCATTTCAATTTTTAGATATTTTGTGATTTTTGTTCAATGATAAACTTAATATTATAGACATGGACGGATGAGTATTTGGTATGGGATCCTGTTTTACATGGAGGAATTGCTTCATTTACGGCAACTGGTAGACAAGTGTGGACCCCTGAATTTCGAATATTCAACAAGTAAGTCATCATAACATGTATATGTGTATATACATAAATAAAAATACGTCTGAAAATTAAACCAAACAGTGTTAGAATTAGATTTTTCAGCTGTCCAAATTTTGTTCTTCCCTCGACGGGATTTGAACTCACACCATTGATACACTGCACCATTCGCTTAGCTTTATGTCCATGGAGCGGATGTGGTCGAGTAGTCTAGGGGGCTGGACATAATGCTAAGCGATTGGTGCTGCAGTGTATCCATGGAACGGATGTGGTCGAGTGGTTCGGGGCGCTGGACATAAGGCTACGCGATTGGTGCTGCAATGTATCAATGGTGTGAGTTCAAATCCCGTCGACGGAAGAATACACATTTTACAGCTCAAAATCTAATTCTAACACTGTTTGGTTTAATTTTCAGACGTATATAATATTTAGTATTTAGTATCACAAGTAACTTTGAGATCCAGTGGGACAGATATATTGAATGGTTGTCACTTAGATAGATATATATATATATATAACAACACCGTACATGTACATGGTAAGGATATTGTAGAAAAATAGTAATATGCGCTAAGGTTTTTTTGTTTGTTTTCGACATAACGTCGCCATTTGAACTATATTTATTTCTGCATTTAATGCTGAAAATTTCATGAAAATCAGATAAGGAATGACTTCAGGAGAATGTCTTGAAAATAAGTGGTTTTATATGAAATATATAAGGAAATATCTTAGTGAGGAAATACTTTTGACCCGTGAGTGTAGATGAAATAACAAGAACGAGCTTGCAAACAATAAATCATGTTGGTAAAAGATGGTGCTAGGATAGGCCGGAATATAAACAACAGAACACAAAAGACCACTCGCGCCATAGGAAAATGACACATCATTTGGGACTGCTGCAAGCTGTCTTCTAGGCACACTGAACACCCATTGAGATAGTTAAAACAAATATAAATGTTTGAGTGTTCTTGTATTTTCAGGATAGAATCAACTTTTCTTCAGTACGGGCTTGAAGTTGAAAAATTGAATGTAATGTCCAACGGTACAATACAGGCACTTCTAGTCGGGGAACTACATACAATGTGTGATGTCAATCCCGAGAACTTTCCAAATGACTGTCATGCCTGTAGCATTGTAATGGGAATTCTTGAGACAAGTAAACAACAAGTCCTTGTTTGGGATACTGAACCGTTTGAAAATATTGATTCCATTAGAAATACCCATGCCTTATGGACAGTAGAAAAAGTCGAGACAGTCCCGATAGTCCCACCCAATTTACTGTTCAATGTTGTTCTCAGACGTTTGCCAGCACATTACATATACAATATAGTTTACCCAGCTGCTGCTTTGGCCATTCTCTCAATCTGCAACTTTTTTATTCCGATAAGCGAAGGAGAGAGAGTTAGCTTTGGTGTGACAATATTCCTATCGTTCATGGTTTTGATGTTACAAGTCACTGACCTGTTACCAGAAAATTCGCGGAACATATCAGTTGTAGGTATGTATGAGGTAATATTCCTATATAAACCGACAATATTCATCTCTCAGCTTTCAAGAAGAGCTTAAAGATACCAAAGGGGTGATCAGAATCCGTTTATAGAAGACGAACAGACAGACAACACAATGGCAACAAAAAAAGTACAACAGGACAAACAACGATTAACACAAGATACGTATAAAACTGAAGAGCGAGTAACACGAACCCCACTAAAAACTGGGGATGAACTCAGGTGCTCCAGAAGGGTAAGCAGTTCCTGCTCCACTAGTGACACCCGTCGTGTTAATCTACAAACACGGTGATGTCATGATTGAGGAAAGGACCGGGAAGTGTTTATGTCAAGTGGACCATATCCGTGGTCATTTGTGAATAAAAACAGAAACGGTTCCTTATTTATATTTCACTGTTTGAAGGTCGCCCAATTCAGGGACGATACCAATTATTCAGAATTGCGTTTAATCAACACACAATGTATAACAGTGTATGATAGCCACCCCATAGCCGCTATAAAAGACTATATTTGGAGTTCCTACCCAACTCTCCATGCTTTCCAGTGGTTGTCGAATAACGTTTCCTCCGTTGGCCCACCCATCACTATATATAGTTTTAAATATTGTTGAATTTATTCCCGTCCATAATATAGGTGAAATACTACTATGACGTAAAACAAAACTTAATTAATCAATCAGTTGACAGTTTTGAATTAATATGTTGAGTTCCATATTGCAATTTATATTACTTTATCCTGCAATTGGGTTATGTTTTGTCACAATGAATGGGTTGAATGAAACTGTTGCTTTACTATGTTACTGTCATAATGGCACTTATCCTAATAAAACCATTAAGTAACGCTCCTTACCGGTACTACTTTTTGCGTTTCTGTTGTCAATGTAAGCATAAACAATAGATGATTGATTGATTTTGGTGCTTAACGCCACTTTCAGCAATATTTCAGCTATATCATGGCGACCAGTTTTGGTAGTAGAAGTAGCCGGAGTACCACCGACAATGGGGGTGTGTTTATCGGAAAAGGTCCACCACCCCAATGGTGGGTGTGTTTCTTGGCAAAAGCCCACCATCTCCTCAATGGTGGGTGTGTTTATTGCCAAAGGCCCAGCACCTCAATTGTGGTGTGTTTATTGCCAAAGGCCTACCACCTCCTCAATGATGGGTGTGTTTATTGGCAAAGACCCTCTACCTTAAAGGACAAATGACACGATTTTTAAATTTTTCACAAAACTTAGTGAAATACTTCCAAAATGCTGTAAAAATAATTTCTATTTCACTTTCATGTGATTAACGATACGTACAAAGGGATAAACACCCCTTTTATCGCCCTTTCTGCTGACCTAGAAATTATGCATATTCTGAGTGCGATAACGAGGTCGAACCACTCGTGACGTCACATGCGCCAGTCATCCATTTCTAAATCAGCTGATTGGTATCGATACGAAATTTCCATAACAAAAAGCCGTGATTAGCAAACCAAAACAAACATCCACGTGGGTGAAATAACAAGAAGTTTCAAATAGTGTCCTGAATGGAATTAATTGAGAAGTATTTGTAAGTTCAATTGTGATTTATTTATTTGTTTTTTCTCTGTAAAAGACAAAAATTCAAAAGTGTAACCAAATATTTATGATTGTGCCCGTAATTAGAAAATTAAAACANACCTTAATGGTGGATGTGTTTATTGCCAAAGGCCCACCAACTATTACTCAGAATAACAATTTCAATTTGAAGCTGTTATAAAACAATCAGTTACGGTGAGTTGTTGTACGATTCGATACAACCACATGACATATTTGTGAGCAACACGTATATGAAATAAAGTTAGCTGTCTGCCAAATTTTTGTCTTCCCTGTTCTGCTACATAAACGCTAGAGAACACCGAAGGGGCAATCGAAAATGGACAATCCGGAGAAACTAGCAACCTGGGGTGCACAAAACGAAGAAAAAATAACACAAAAACACAACACAATATGTGTTGGACACCACTGTTTGCAAATAACAAATAACGCATATAAAACATAACCCTCCTACAAACTACTAGAGGAAGACGAACCGAACATCGTTTCTATGCGGAAATCGTAACGGACATCACAACACGGAACTCAGAATACAAAAAACACACAATAGGACAACACAAAAACTAAAAAGATGAGCAACACCCCATAAAACAACCGGCGTGAACTCAGGGGCTTGTGAAAGATAAGAATTTAAAACACGGACCCCACAAAACAACCGGTGTGAACTCAGGGGCTTGTGAAAGATAAGAATTTAAAACACGGACCCCACAAAACAACCGGCGTGAACTCAGGGGCTTGTGAAAGATAAGAATTTAAAACAGTTTCCATTTGTTATACTGCATCACATTAATAAGTTTGAAAAACAAATTTCAGGAAGGTATTTCTTACAGCTAACCGGCAGTAGCCTTGTCGCCATAATCAATTCTGTTGTTATGAGTTATTTCCAAGACAACCAGACAACTGGCACAGAAAAGCTAAATTCAATACATCCTGCAGACAATATTTATGATAAAAAGACTGTACATAATCCAGTTCAGCCAGACATTCTGGAGAAAAACCAACTAACCTCGACTGAGATAGACAATTCGGATGTTGAGCAAGCGACATGCATACGGAAGATTTATAGAGCGTCTGCAAATTGGACGAAAAATGCAATGTGGTCACGTAAAATACGAATGTTGTTGAAACCATTACGAATCTTTGATTGGGTAACATTGCTCTTTTGTTTCACAACGGTTCTGTCTGCTCATATTACACTGTTCCTTACTATATATGGCGATACTTGTCCAGTAGGATAACAACTACCCTAAACAATGGATAGGAGTGTAACTTCAAATATGACCTATTGATAAGATTCCATTATTTATATCAGATATAGGTGGTGTCTATTTGGGATTGGTGGAAGATAAACATATCAAAATATCGAAAAGTCAAGTTAAGGGAAGCTTACTGGACAAAAAAAAAACTACAGAGATATAATTGTTATACATTTAAATGTTTGTTCATACTTTGGTGTCCAAGTTCCTCGGATACGTTGATTGAATGATTGATTGGTGCTAAACGCCAATTTTAGCAGTATTTCAGATATATAGTGGCGTTAGACAGATACAACTGTGAATCCAAGTTCGATAATCGTGAAAAGAGTTCGCGTATATTTTTTTTTATCACAGTTGTTTTATTTTGCTCAACACATATACCTCTCGTAAAATAAAATATTTATTTAATGTACTATTGTTAGAAGTGTATTATCTATTAATCATATTGTAAACATTTTACAGTTTTGTATTTCATATGTACAGTACTTGTTTTATTTATGTTTGTTGTGATTGAATTTGAAACGTAATAATAAAGGAGAACAATTATACATATAGATTCTCCTACAATTACCCGTGGGTTACGATATTTCTCCACTCAAGAGAGTTAAATTAAAAATTTTAACCACAAGCCGTAAGGCGAGTGGTTAAAATTTTAAATTTAACTCTCGAGAGTGGAGAAATATCTTAACCCACATGGGAAACTGAAGGAGAATTTGTTTCTCCCATTATTTAACACGAATTTATTTCAAAATTTGAAATTAATGCCTTTGAATTTAATGAGGGGAAAGGAACGAGACATTTTAATCATCTAGAGGATTACAGATTTTTGCACCACTGGTTCAGTGGGGTTAAAACGCCGTAATAATGGGAGAAAGAATCATATATGGTAGGGGTTCGACTAGATATAAGAAAGTTTGGAAGATACCAAGGGGGTAACCAGAAGCCGTAAATCTAAGATACAAAAGGGGTAATCAGAAGCCGTAAATCTAAGATACCAAAGGGGTAATCAGAAGCCGTAAATCTAAGATACCAAAGGGGTAACCAGAAGCCGTAAATCTAAGATACCAAAGGGGTAATCAGAAGCCGTAAATCGAAGGAGAACAAACAATACAATGACCAAAAGAAATACGAAAAAAATGACAAATAATGATCTAAATACATTACACATAAAAACAGCAGATTGAACAACAACAACCACTAATATTCGGGTATGAATATAGGTGCTTCGGAAATGTTAGCAGATCCTGATCAACTAGTAACTGATATTCTAACATGACGTCCTTCTTTCGCTTTGTAAACAAACGAGCGATTTATCGATTGGGTATAATCTCATTAGACATGCCCCGGTGCATGTGACTAACTTTACAGTCATAAATGTAAATGTTGATGAATTATCGTCTGCTCGAATTTGGCAGCATAAATTGTGTGCAACATTGTCCACAAGCGTAAATATAAATTCGAGTCTTCCAATCAAAGTATGCTGCCGTATTTGTACTCTTAGATATATCAGAATCTGGCTCGGGATAAAATACTAATATCCGCCAACCCATGTTAAAACTCAAAGCACTTTCTGGATTCCATGATTTATTTCTTAATATATTGGCGGAAATGTTAGATACAATACTATGAGTTCAAAAGAACTGACTAATATTTTAATACGCTTACTAGGGCCGTCGTGGTCGTGATCGTGTGGTAGATTGATTTACTAGGGCCGTCGTGGTCGTGATCGTGTGGTAGATTGACTTACTAGGGCAGTCGTGGTCGTGATCGTGTGGTAGATTGATTTACTAGGGCCGTCGTGGTCGTGATCGTGTGGTAGATTGATTTACAACTACCTATACAACCAGTGCCTATCACCACCAAAGCTTTGAGTTCGAATCCTGCTCAGGCAAGGTGTACTTGTCAGTGACTTGTGGCAGGTCAGTGGTTTTCTGTGGATACTCCAGATATCTCGATATAGATGCAAAATTGCTGAAAGTGGCGTTAGACAACTTAACCCGAACCAAACCAAATGCACGTACTACTTTTCCGCATCCCCATGGGATCAGGGGAGGAATCCAATAGGCCTACTAGCGGACAAAAGAAAGGATACACTATCTTAATAATTTTTCTTTATTGTATATTCTATCAAAAATATAATTTGACATTCTTTTGAGTATTGTAAATGTCTCATTGCAAAGAATGAATAACTGTCAGATCAGTAACACATCAAATGTTCGTAAGGCATCAAATGAAAGCACGATGGTCGAAAACATGGAATAACAAATTCAGAAATTAAATTTTCACATTTTAATAACAGTCCAAAAAAGCAACTAAAGTTCAATATCGTGTGTGTCCTCCGTCTGCATCAACAACAGCCTGACAACGGCGTCTCATTGAAGCAATAACTGTAGAAATTACAGCCTGTGGAAGATTGTCCCATTCCTCTTGAAGGGCCTGACGAAGTTCTGGTAATGTGATGGGTTTATGAGGACTTTGTCGAACACGACGGTCAAGTTAATCCCAGATGTGTTCGATAGGATTGAGGTCTGGTGATTTTGAAAGCCAAGGCAAGACATCGATGTTCTGTTGCTGAAGAAAAGCCCGAGTAATTCTTGCCGTGTGCGGTCTTGTATTATCCTGCTGAAAGGTAATGCCTGGTCCATTGTAGTTAGAAAATTCATAACCTCAACGGCAAGAATATTGTCTCTATACCTTGCAGCGGTCAAGGTACCGTCAACAAAAACCAGATTTGTCCTTCTACGCGAGGTTATCCCTGCCCATACCATCACACTTCCGCCTCCAAATCTGTCCCTTTCATGAACACAACAGTCCACGAATCTTTCATTTTGCCTGCGATAGACCCTTGCACGACCATCCGGATTAGATAAATTGAATCAGGATTCATCCGAAAACAATACATGACTCCATTCGTTATTGAGTCTCCAACGTAATCGTGCTCGACACCATCTTAGACGTTCCTGCATATGCCAATTAGTCAATATCAAGCCTTTGTATGGGCGCCGTGGGCGCAAACCATTGGCAATTCAGTCTCCTTCGGATGGTTCGCGCACTGACACGTCGACCCTGAACAACATTGGTCGATGACGTTGCTGGAAGGAACCGATCACGTAAGTGACGGAGACGGATGAATCTGTCGTCTGCAGGAGACGTTACTTTTGGGCGTCCGGATCGAGGTCGATCTTTTGTTGAACCTGTCATTTGAAAACGTCTACGAAGACGATTAATGGCCAAGTGTTTACAACCCAAAGTTCTTGCAACGGCGGTGACGTTCATGTTTGCTTGGAGCATACCTATTGCACGTTCTCTTAATTCTTGTGAAAGTCGATGCATTCTGCTTAGTCTTCAGGTTAATTCAGGTGAACTTTCAATTTGCCAAAGATTTGTCTTGTTGATAACAATAAAGTTGTCTCATTATCGATGGCGGTAAAAGTTGCACGTGCAAAAGTGGTAAAAGCATACTTTGATTGTCTACGTCGTTAAACGATGCGTACAGGTAAAAAATCAATAATCAAAATTAATCAGTCGCCCAGGTAAGTATAGGTACTAAATATCATAAAGAAATTCAAATAAATAAAATAGAGAAATAAAAAAAATAAGTGTATCCTTTCTTTTGTCCACTAATATATATCGGCCTCTGTCCGTTACGCTAGCCACTGATACGGTTGTACTCATCAGTTTATTACGTGTGATCTCTTGTTGACTGTTGGAGTCACAATTTCCCGACCTTATTCAGTATATCTCTCTTTGGCAATCTATATACAGTCAAACATGCCCTACAAGACCCATCTATATAACAACTCACTGTCTACAAATGGAAGTCTAATTTTTCCCATTAATGAATAGTGTATATAACGTGTATACAAATGACAATTGCTCATAAAGGCCACATTTCTTGTTACCTTGAGTGGCTTTTATATACAGATTTGACTATATTTATGCATGGGGTAATACCTGAGCCGTATTGACGAGTGTTGAAAAAAAAGATGGTAAATTCCAATACCATATACAACAATATCACTGATGTCCAGATTAAAGTAAGGGTAATAAAATGTTACGTATTACACGAATGGGCTTATGTCTACAACAGATATTCAAATAATTAAAATTCGAAACGGTATAAATTGTTTATAGTATTGATCATGTAATCAATTGTTGAATTGTCTATAGGGATAATTCATAATGGTTAAACTGATTGATTAATTTGTTCATCGTTGTCATTCGTATCACAGTAAAGATAATATGATGCAATTGCAATGGCCATTTGGGTTCTTCCCTTCCTTTTTGGTCTTTAATTGTATTGGTTGATAATGCATCCTGTAATTATTTCTAAGCGATTATTTCAAATAAATATTTAAGATTACGACCCAAATATATTGTTCATCAACAAGGTTAGATAAAGTGTATATATAATCGAATTAGTATAGTAATATTATCTATGTACTGTACAACATAGTGAATTTGTCTTCTGTCGGAAGGTTAGGGTTATATTTATGGTGCTTCAACAACAATTCTTGGTGGTCAGTTTTCTTGGTAGAAGAAAACAGAGTTCCCTGAGAAAACTACCGATCTGTCGCAAGTCACTGAATACTTTATCACGTATTGTTGTATCGAGTACATCTCACTATGAGCTGGATTAGAACTCACAACGGTAGTGATGAGGTGCATTGATTGAACAGATAATTGTAAATCCAACTACCATTCGTTCACGAACACGACGGTTCCTTCTTCTGTCATTGTGACCGTTAAAAGCAAAGACTGGTTATGACATGTTTCTTTTGTGAATGTAATATTTTATGGTTAATGAGTGTGTACGCATGTGTGAGCAGCGATATTTCAGTACAATCGTGTGGACGGAAGTCAGTTTTATTCATAGAGGAAACCCGGTGTACTGGACTCAACTTTATTGTTGATAGGTACTGGTTGTATATGCAGGTGTAAATCCAACTAACATAAAATGACGCTCACAGCTGGAGACATAATAATGTTCCTTATCAACATGTTAATAATAAGTAACAGCTTATAGTTATAATTCTAATATTTATTTATATGACTTCTTGAACTCGGATAAGTAAGTTCCTTGGATAAACCGAAGTTAAATATGTCCGTCTGTAGTAATTTGTAGTCAATTCACAGTAGAATCGTTCGTTCATTTGCTTGCTAACACGACGACATCCGACTATTCCTAATTTGACCGTCTCTAAAACTCTGAATTGTCTCACATATTTGTATCGTTTCAGTATATTTCATTTTTGTTTTAAATGGACTATAACAATTTGATAATATGCTGAAGTCTTTTCAGTAATGGTATGATTCTTTATAAAATTAGATACACAGTGGTGTGTGTTACTGTCATGAATTATTACATTGGGCAAATTATTTTATATTTTTTTATTATGCGTAAGTCTAATAAAAACAACTACCTTTCTGTGTTGGCCCTTTTGGTTTACTTGCCCCTAAAGATTATTAAATTATTTGCCTCTCAAATCTTTTAACCATGAGCATACCTGATAATGGTTATTTCAGAAAAGCGTTGTGTGCATTAAATTACATGTCTGCTCTTCTGTGTTGGTCAATGGCTTTATATACTAAAAGACAGATTTATACAATTAAATCTGGTTGACCGTTACCAAATATCCATATCTCAAATGACAATGGAACTTTTCTTTCTTACATAGATTCTTTGCTCCTTTAATAACCGACAAGACTTTTATCTGACTTGACTATATATATGAGTACCACGGCGGGTGTATTATATGAAGCAGGAACTAACTACCCTTCTCGAACACATGTGTTCACCCCCAGTATTTGGTGGGATCCATGTTGTTCATCTTTGTAGTTTTCAGTGTTTTATTTTGCTTTGTTTTGTTTTTTTTCGCCCTATGTCTTGTGTACCCATTGTTGACAGTGTCACTGGTTGATACTTCGGTTTTTTATAGCGTATATTTGTAAGCTGGAATCAGATGTTCTTTATTGTTTTTATTATTATGTTATCCTGGTGCTGATAATCTGAGATTCAAACATGATTAAACAAATGTACAACATGTTCATAAAAATTTGTAGAGATTAATCAATACTGGGGACACATCTTTCTTACCAATCTTGTAATAAAGTTACCTTTGACGGTGAATATCCTTTATTAATATTGGATAACATAATATTAAGAAACAAGTATGGATACATGTGCGAGTTTCTAGAAGTTCACGACGGGTGCGACTATTAGATTGGATAATTCTAACACTTCCGGAGTTTCTATATTACTCCAAAAATTTTGCGTTATTCAATATATGGATATTTTCTATAACTCCTTTGCACGAAAATAATTTCGTTCTCTTAAAGAAGCAAGTAAATAAGCAATTAATTGCAAGTACTTAAATATTAAAAATATTTAAATCGTATGTTTGTGTCCAACTGCGTATTCTATAAAATATAAATCCCATTCATTACTATGAAGTCTGGTTATTTCGAATGGGCACTATTTTACTACTGATATATATTTCTCAGGAATAAAACGAAAGAAAACACACACACACATGCCAAAATCGAATATCAAAATAGTCTAAAAGAGACAAAATCAATAACCATGACACACAAATGCACACAAATGCACGACCGCTCATTTTGCGGGCTTGGTATAGACACTTAAAGAAAAAGTGGCGGGGTTCAGCTAGTTTTATGGGCCAAAACCTCCCCTCTTAGTGAAATGATGCGCTGATGCAAGTGCTTTCCAATGTGAGTAAAGAATGCATATAGTTGGTCATATACATTGTAGTTATAATTACATGATTTTATCATATTTCGTCATTGAGACTTAAACAATCTACAATAAAGTTATAATAATAAACACATTGCAATATCTATGGA
>MJUT01023675.1:1055437-1068340 GCA_002080005.1 Gigantidas platifrons
AAAGGTAACTTTAAGTCAATGTGGGACATTCACAAAAAGGTAACTTTAAGTCAATGTGGGACATTCACAAAAAGGTAACTTTAAGTCAATGTGGGACATTCACAAAAAGGTAACTTTAAGTCAATGTGGGACATTCACAAAAAGGTGAACATACATGTACATACAGTGAAACCTGCCTTAGTGGTCACATAACAGTACAGGAAAAAAATTGTGTTACAAAAAAATCAGACAATTTGAGGATAAAGTCTTAAATAACCTATTTGTAAGAATTAAGGGTAATAACAAAATTACCGAACACAGCAATCTTCCAAAGGCAAATTAAAAACTCATAAATCAATAAACAGACAAAATCAGTCAACAACCGGGAAACTGGAAAACCGCAATGGTCCTGACTTGGTACAGGCACTTTAAAGAAATGGTGGATTGAATCAGATTTTACGACGCCAACCTCTTGCTTCCATTACGGTTCAAAGGTTCCCGTTGTCACTAAAACAGCATTTACAACAATACTGGAAAAATCATTCTTGTTTTTCCAAGAATTAAGTTCAATGTGGAGATACATTGTATTTTAGCATTTTGTTTTGTTTAGGATACACAAACAAATAAATGAATAAATAATCAAAACAAAAAATCTGAACAGATTCCCTTCCATACACTATAGCAGGGTCAATCAATGCTGGTAGATGTATATGTTTAAATATAATATATTGCTATACTTTTAGCTTATGGCGAGGTGTACTCGAAATAACATATTGTGATAAAGTTTGTCAACGACATGAGACAGGTCAGTGGTTTTCTCCAGGTACTTCGGTTTCTTCCACCAATAAACTGAGTGCCACGATATACCTGAAATATTGTTGAACGTGGCATTAAACACCATAACCCTAAACCTACTATACATCTAACCTTATCATTAATTAGTACGATTAAACCTACTATACTTCTAACCTTATCATTAATTAGTACGATTCCACTTCTTTGTTTCATTACAGATACCATGTGTTCACCTGATGGGAAATATTGTATGGTTCCCTACTCAGTTCTTACTAGAAAAACTACCCCAGATGACAAAGTTGTTAGACAATAAAGCATTGATGTCTGTTGGCAATTCACAGCTGACATGGTTACAACAAAGAAACCAGATGCTTTCTAGGTAATCATCATCAATATCTGAAATTCATAGATTATTTTGGGGACTTGGATCCTAAAGATGGACAGGAGCTATTGTCATTACTTGACGTCCAACATAAACAGACTTTTATTATATACAGGATTGTGGTTTATTTAGAGTTCAGTGTAAACAAGTTTCATTGTAGTATAAAACTATTTTTTGTAAGGAAATTAGAATGAAATAAAAAAATATTATATTATCTTGTATGAAAAAGATAAATATATTTGCACATTTTTCTTCTTTAATACACAACTATTTATTTGTTGTTATATTTTCTAATAATTTACATGCTGAGCAGAATCAGGTTTGTTTGTGTTTATGTATTGAGTTGTTGTTGTACCAATTACCTTATAATTATTGTTGTATCATGGTCTGTCAAAGTCTAAATGATACAATGATTTGAGTTATCAGGTTTAAATTTAACTGAATGATGTACAATGTACTATGAACAGACCCAATTTATACTTCAAGCTATACAAAGAAAAGACTTTTCTGTAATCAAGATAGCAAGGTTTTACAGTTTAAAGTCATGAAAGAGAGATTTTAAAAAGTGATGGTCAACCATTCCACAAGGTTTTACTGTTTAAATATTGTCAGGTGAAACAGATGGTCAACCATTCCACAAGGTTTTACTGTTTAAATATTGTCAGGTGAAACAGATGGTCAACCATTCCACACATTTGACCAGGTTACAAATAGTAGTATGATTAATGGGAAATAAGATATTTATTTTTGTGTAATCAGATTCTCATACAGAATTTAAGAAGATCCTTGAAACTTTAACAGAATTGCATATTTTTTCATGCATAAATTGATGACGTTTACCCCCGGTTTTTAGTGGGGTTCGTGTTACTCAATCTATAGTTTTATTTGTATGTTTTGTAAATCATTGTCTGTCCTTTTGTACTTTTTCTTTTGGCCATTGTGTTGTCTGTTTTACGGATTCTGATTACCCGTTTGGTATCTTCAAACTCTTCTTAGCACCTGTCATTTTCGAAGCATTCAAAACTCTTATTTCCAATTTTTCCATATTTTGAAATATAGTAAATTTTAGCAATTTTTTCAAAAGAGGAAACCTATTTGATGTAAGCATTTCCTTTCACTTTTTCAACCTATGACCTTAAAGCTTGACAATATTTAAATACATAGGGAATGACCTACTTTATGTTGAATTGTTTAAATACATAGGGAATGACCTACTTTATGTTGAATTGTTTAAATACATAGGGAATGACCTACTTTGTGTTGAATTGTTTGAATAGAGAGGAGGTTGTTTGTCTTCTTGATATTGGTGAAATTGTTGTTCATCACTGTTTAAACTTTCTTTTCATAAAAGTATTATTTACACCTCAAAATGTAAGAGTGTTTTAAAATGCAACCTGTACAGTTGAGTCTTTGACCAGTTTATGTATTGTTTTATTGCATAAGTCAAATATTCTACTCTGTTGTTACTGTATTACACAATATTGTACACATGATTGTTTTAGAGCATGACACCTTAGTTTCTGTTCTGATATTCTAAGATTTCCCAATGAGCTTTTTTATACTCTACTGTAATACTCATTGTCATAACAAAATTGTTTTGTTTCTTAAACCCAGCAAGAAATTATAAATTTATCAAAAATGACAGAATATGTTGAAAATCACAAAAAACAACCCACAAAATCATTGCATGTTACAAGTGAAATAGTATTAAAGCAACTTATTGTGATATCATAGAAGAAAAGTGATGTATTCTTAGTAACTTTCTAAAGTCAATAATATATACAGTCAATGTGTTTACTGTTCAAATAGCACAGCTTCAGGATAAAATTGTATGTAAAGAATAAAAAGTAATTTGTTATTTTTTAGGGATGTTCAAAATTTCCATACAAATGTGTCGGCCTGGATGGTAGACATGGACTCTGCTGTGACACAGAAATCTCTTATAGATGATCTGAACAACAAATGTGTCATTTTTATAAAGGTTTGTAGAAGTTTAGGATTATCCCAGCAATGTGTAATTTTTATAAAGGTTTGTAGAAGTTTAGGATTATCCCAGCAATGTGTCATTTTTATAAAGGTTTGTAGAAGTTTAGGATTATCTCAGCAATGTGTAATTTTTATAAAGGTTTGTAGAAGTTTAGGATTATCTCAGCAACTACCATAATATTAACAATGTCTCTGTCTTACTTTAAACTGAAATCCCCAGAGAGAGAATATAGATTGTACATGTAGTCAAGGAAAGTTCCAAAAATAATATGTTGAGAGTTAAGAATGTTAATGCAATCTGAACACTAGATGGCAAATAGTGCTACATTTGTACAAATAAAACATGCACAGGAAATAGCCAAGGACAGAATATCTGCTACATATAATGTGTAATTTTCTTCCTGGTTGATTGCTATTTATTGTTTGATTTAACACATGCTTCAAATCAGTGTCAACCACCAGGTTAGTAATAGAGGAACCAACATAAACCTGACCACCTCCGTTGGTGTAGGTATTAGTTTGTTTGTTTGATGGTGTTTAATGTCACTTTCAACAATATTTCAGCTGTATCGTGGCGGTTAGTTTTATTGGTAGAGGAAACCGGAGGACCCGCAGAAAACCACCAACCTGTCGCAAGTCACTGAAAGACTTTATCACATAATGTTGTACACTTCACCCTGATCGAGATTCGAACTCACAACATCAGTGGTGATAGGCACTGATTGCATAGGTAGTTGTAAACCCAATTACCATACGATGACGGCCCCCATAGCTATTGGTTAGTGTGCTCAACTCAAGTGAGCTATATCTTAGGTATAATCACCTGTCATGTCAAACAAATGATTATGATATGATTCATGACTTCTCAGTATGCAGCATTAAGAGGGTAAGAAGAAAGACTGGTTTACTAGGAGTCAGGATAATGAGTGGAGCGACATGTTTATCTATCAACTGTAGGGTAGAAGAAAGACTGGTTTACTAGGAGTCAGGATAATGAGTGGAGCGACATGTTTATCTATCAACTGTAGGGTAAGAAGAAAGACTGGTTTACTAGGAGTCAGGATAAAGAGTGGAGCGACATGTTTATCTATCAACTGTAGGGTAAGAAGAAAGACTGGTTTACTAGGAGTCAGGATAATGAGTGGAGCGACATGTTTATCTATCAACTGTCTGTTGTGTAGTGAGCTAGACCTATAAAAATCAAACTCAAACAAATTTACTCTTTTGCTTGCTGCAGTTGAAGACCACAACAAGCAAATTTAAACCCATTTATGAGAGAGTAGGAATCATATAGATTGTAAAGGATGAATCACCTTTGACCTTCAAACCATTATGACCCCAATCATGGTTCATTGCACATATGTTTGTGGGTAAAAAACAAATTTTCATTTAAGAAGTGTTTGAAGATACCCCAGAGGTAATCAGAATTTGTATAACGAAGAAGAACAGACAACACAATGGCCAAAAGAAAAAGTACAAAAGGACAAACAACGATCTGCAAAACATACATATAAAACTAAAGATCGAGTAACACGAATCCCACAAAAAACTTTGAGCTACATTGTATCATAAATGACTCGCCTGAGTAAAGAGATAAACAAGATTTGGCTATTTAATTGAAAATTTCTGTCCATTTATTTAGGGTCTACTGTATGCCAACAACATAAAGCATCTTGTACAGACTATTATGAATCTACATGTAGCTTTACAGAAACCAATGACTAAAACTGCTGTTATCTCTCTCTGTAGACTCATTGAATTATTAAAGGTAGGTTTATTGGTTTACATAATAATGTTGTTTCATTTACATTTGAGGCCTGCTTTGACCATTTCCTTATCAATGATAACAACTGTTCACCAGATGAAGGATTGCAGCTTCTATGGAGCATCTGTTTTATTATTTATTTTTGGTTAAATTTACTAGTAATTGACTTAAAAGTCATTTATTACCGATTGAGACGTGAAGTTAGCAAAATATATCAATTGTACAATCTTTGTGGTTCAAGCAAAATTGAGGATGAATATCATTATGTCATGTCATGCGGTGCCCTAAATGAAGAAAGAAAGAAATTGCTACCACATATTTAAGACTACAATCCAAATACATACAAATTTCAACAGTTATTTAATTCATATAGTCATGTAATATTAAAAAAGGTTTGTAGATTCTTCATAATTATAAATGTAAAAGTCCTCCAGGCTAATTAAGTACAGTGAAACCTGACTACACCGGACCCTGAGTAAACCGGAATCCTGTCCATTCCGATCTAAATTTCAAGTCCCCTGTTATTTTCTCAATAATCTTTGTTAAAAATCATTAAATACTGTAAACCAACTTATTTTCGCGGCTATTATGCTTCACGTTTTTCTACTTCAAGACAGTTTCGCGGAGATTTAATTTCATGATAACCAAAATGCTAAAAATTCAAATTTTTCGTGGTTTGACTTTCGTCTACATCACCGCCGACATCAGTTGGTTTTTTTATAACAAGAGTTGTCTTTTGTAATATATTATTGATCGTTTGATTGACATACCCCATTGATTTCGTGAACACTTTTTATTAGTCCCAATGTGTAAATTTATTAGAATAAACAAAACAGGCTTTCAATGTCTCTTCAAAAGTGGTTGATAAAATCTAAAACGAATTTTAAATATCTTCAACATTTCTACATGTTTTAATTGCCAGTCATCAATACAGCATTATTATAACCTACAACAATCCAGTACCTTTTAATTGATTGATTGTTGTTTTACGCCAACTCCATAATTAGGTGTGTATATTTTTGTCATCATATAATAAATTTGTCACCTGTGCTATTTTCTCAAAAAACGAAAAAAAAGTTTATATTAGGCCATACAAAGTTAATTTCTTGGTTCTCAGGCCCGCCCGCATGTGGAAATTCGTCGTCGCATTGCCGATTTTTTTGCAAAAATAGTAAAAAAAAAAATTAAATACGGTAGCGCCGTCCGTACGGAAAAAACAACCGCATCCGTTTTTCTCTTATATCGCGTGGTCGGTGAAACGCTTTAAAACGCACCATGCTTTAATGAGATTTAAAGCATCGTTATGACAATGTATAAATAAAAAACATGTTTCCGTTTGACATTTAGACAAAATGTCAATCGTTTCTGTGCAAATTCGGCACAAATATTTGCCAGTTTTACCAGGAAACATAACAGGGGGCTTCTCCGAAGCTTGTACCTTATTGGAATTGTTTACGGAGATAAAAAATGGTACGTTGGGACCAGCGGATTGGACGTTTCCATAAAAATTAACCACTTGTGATGTTTCTGCCACCATCGGAAGAAATAAAATTGAAATTTTCAATAAAATAATGAAAAGATTTATACATTGCCATATTTTTCACAAAAAAAAAAAGAAGAAAAAATGCCTCCCTCATCACTTTTTACAGCAGTAAAAGGATAAAAAAAAATGCCGCCCTCCCTCATCAATTTTGACAAAAAAGGGCCTGAGAACCAAGTAATTAACTTTGCATGGCCTTATACATTGTAGAACATGATAGACCAAGATGTCATAATGTTGTACAGTTGACTCTCATTGTCTCGAACTCGGTTGACTCAAATTTCCGGTTGAGTCGAATTTTTATCGAAGTCCCGAACTTCGTTGTGTATAAATATATGTAATTTGACTCCTGTTGAGTCGAATTCGGATGAGTCGAAATTTCGGTTGTCTCGAATAAAAGTTTTGATCCCGAGATGTAGAAAGCCATATTATTTATATTCGTTAAGTCGAATTTACCTGTCAAAACATGTGTATTACCTTGGGATTAAAATCGGATCACAGGTGAAACATCCGGTCATTGGCTTTGACATTTTTACCTTAGGCTATTTCACATGTTTATTTCACAATCTGTCAAATAAATTAGTAATTGGCTTGGGATTATGACACATGTTAGATGTGTACAATCATAAATTATCGATTCATAATATTATAAGTGCGCTTGGGTCGGCATACATCAATGATTATGAAAAGTACACAACGGAAGTGTTTTTATCTATTGTCGGAAATTAATTTTGATTATAAATTCTCAATTTTGAGAGATTTGAAAAAAATGTTACTCTTAATTAACAGTTGTAATAAAAAGGGAAATTTTTTTACACTTTATTGAATCATAAAAACACACAATTTATTGTAAATATTGCACAAAGAAAAATACGTCATGGTGGGTGAAGTTTAATGACAATGCAACAGCTGAAAAACATAATAATACACACAAAAAAGATATCTAGAAGTTATCAGTTGTTCCACAAGATTCAAAGAATTTAACATTAAAAAAAAAGCAACAAAAACATCGAATACATTTTAAATCGTTCCGAGAATCGGGACATGCGATGCTGGTGTTAGCTCTTCAAAATTTCGCTCGAGTTGTCTCCCTTTCGTCATTAAACAAACTACACTTCCGGTTTTCGTAGCTCCTCTTGAGTCGAACTACGGTTGACTCGAATTTTTTCCATTGTCCCATCGAATTCGAGATAACGAGAGTCAACTGTAGTTGATCTCGTTTGTTTTTCCAATGATTATCGGATTATTCCCATTGATTAATAGTTTCAATTATCAACGTACTTATAGGTGACAGCAATTATTGATTTTATAATCCCAGCTGATTATTACAATCAAGCGCTTTTAATTACCTGTCAACATTATGCTGACGGCACTTTATACTACAATATACAAGTTCTTTTGAAAATTAATTATGTTAATTTACATGACCCTCCAAATTTAATTACGTACATGTATACATGACTTTGTGTTGTCTAAGGTATATCGATCTATACCAGAAAATACATTACGCTATATGGTGTTTGCTAGGCTATATATGTTCTTGTTTCTTACACACTTTAGACCGACTGGTTCGCGATTTTGTACTCTACCACGAAAGTCGCAAAGGTTTATAGCACGCGAACAATAGTTGGTTCACAGTAAACCGGACACTGCACATTCTGAATTCCATCCTTGACTTGCAGTCCCAATGCACTAATTACTATTATAATTTATCTCCGTAAACCGGTCATGATCAGATATAATCAACCGTGTGCTTACATATATGTGAATATCGATTGGTAGAAATTGAAGAGGCGTCCGAGGGGAAACGTATTGAAAGTGTTTATCGAAGTGTGTATATTAGCACACCTGTAATTAGTGATCACTGGTAACTCATGTGGTTAATGTTTAAATGTTCATTAAATGTTAAACAAACATGGAATCAACAGCTAAAAAGTGAAAGCTTAATCAAGATGAAATACCCGGGCCCCATATAAGTGGGTTTTTTTTTTTTGCCAGGACGCTTTTAACATATCCAACATGGGGGAATCCTTCCCGAAAACAATGCATATGTTAACAATGATCATGAATGAACAACAAACAATACCTTATTATTTAAGTGATGAACTAGCATCCAAGTCATACAATCATAACTGAAATAATTTATTGTTAATCGGATTATACTTCACAGCTGGGAGTAATCAAACTTCCAGACTTGTCATAAAAAATGACAAATACATTTGATTCCATTTTTCTTTTTATTTCAATCATTAAAAGCTTGTGTAAACACAGTCTGGCAGTCTAATTATACACTAAGAAATTATGACACCTTTATACATACACACATTCAATCTTATCGACAGCATTATTGATTATTTTATGCACGGTTAGATATAGTCACACTTTTATTTTTAGTTTATTTTCATATCAACGTTTACTGGTTCAAAACACATATGCACTAGAGAGTATTACAAAAAATGTAATTTTCTGAATAATTAAAAAGTACTATATGCATTTAATGATTTTGTGGAATAGTGTCCAAACAACTAAAGAAATACGAAAATATTAGACAGTAGTAAATGTGCACCCTCCTGCAAAATAAAAAATCTGGACAAAATCCTGTGCATTATAATGCATAAGAAATTACGATACCCAATTATTTCAAAACAATTCCTATTTTGAATTGTTAGCTAAGCAATTCAGACAATGTAATTCTAATATAATTTTATTTTGGTTAAAACTCAGGATCGCAAAAATTAAGTATACCGCTTAAAAAATCCACCAATTTGGAAGAAAATCTGGGAATTTGGCTCCTGTGAAAAAGCCACTTATACGGTAGTCAGAGAGTAGACACTAAATAAACCGGCCCACTGTCAATACCGGCTGTGAAACGTGGTCCCAATGGTGGCCGGTTTACACAGGTTTCACTGTATAACAGAATTGTTCACACATGCTTTATGTAATATTTATATTAATATATTAGTAAGAAAGGAAATGGATGAAAATGAAGATGAGAGACTATCAAATTTAACACCAAGACAGAAATCAAAGTAAAGGAAGAGCACTTTTATTGCTGTTCTACATTTCACAGTCACAACAGTGGCATCTACAATAATCAGCATAACTCATGCGTGTAGAACGACCCATAGCCTGCAATGGAGTGATACTATATGCTTTTTGTAACTATGCTGCTAGTTTATGAGAATCAAGTTCATTGATTCATTTAGTTAATGACTGTCTTTAATTTATCTTTCAGGCAATAGAACATACATTTCATAGAAGAACTATGTTGATAGCAGATTATATCAGTCACATTTCACAACATTTAAGTTTTCTACTGTTATCATCTATTCAGACAGCTAAGGTGATTACAATGTATTTGATATTTTTGTCTAGAGCAGGAGTGCATTCCATTGATTATTCCATATTTATGTATCTATGATGGGTTTGGGAAAGAAATGGTACTATATCCGGGTTTAGATCAGTTTGAACAATGTAATAGATAACACCTCTTTGGGGGGAGGTGGTGGGGAGTTTGTCATTCTCCATGTTAATATATGTTTGCCTCTTATGTTTCTATTTTCTGTACACACCATCTACTACATTTTCACAAAATGGAACAGACCGCAACAGTGGCGTAATGGTTAGCGTGCTTGACTCGAGTGTCGTTGATCGTGGGTTCGAGCCCCGGTCGAGTCGAACCAAAGACTATAAAATTGGTAGTTGTTGCTTCTTTGTTAAGCACGCTGTATTAAGGAATAAGAGCAGAGACTGGTTGGCTCAGAATCAGAATAATGTGTCTGAGTGGAGCGACATGTGTACCCGAGGACTTCTTTCACTATAAAAATCCAACTCAGTGTGTTGGTCTAGTACAAAGCAGACCTCATCATCATCTCATTAAATATTTACTTGTTCTCGCCATGATATAGCTTAAAAATTGCTGAATTGGTGTTAAACAACAATCACTCACTCACCCACTCAAAATGGAACAATTTCAACTACTTTTACTAACTTGTATTTAGTATGCACTACATGTTTTCTGGCATAACTTCCTCAGGTCAAATGTTTTGAATGCTATATAATTTGAAAGTCTTTGGGGACAAGATAACCAAAGGCTCTAATAAGGTTAGCCAAAACTGGCTTAGGTTACCTATGTCTGAGGGAGGAGAACATTAATTTTGATGATACAGTGGAACCTGTCTAATACGACACACCAAGGGACCAGGGAATTGTGTCGGATTGTACAGGATGTCGGAATACTCAAGTTTTATTTATGTTAACAGAACTACTTTGGGACCATAAATTTTTGGGTGGATAATACCCTCGTGGACTAATAGCAGAGATATCTACCCTGTGATAGTTTACATTATTATACTTCACTATCTTTAGTCCTTTATAAAAACATGACAGTAGTTTTGCTATTGCATCCTAAAATCAACTGCATGACTATTCCCATGATGGTGCCGGTCAATAGTTTTAGGACTATTCCCTCCTGTGGTAATTTCAGCAATCATATTTGCAGGACTTTTCTAAATCATTCATCTCATTGGTTTAAATTAAATAACGTCATGCATGGCCTTGAACTTTTTCATTGTGCTAGCTAAGCTAACGTGACGGCATACAACAAGTAAACAATGGCAGAGGGAAGCAGGTTTGACAATGATGATTTGAAAATTATTGATGACAAGTAGAAAAATGTTTTTCATCTTAATTTCTTCTTCAAATGCACACACATGAAATAGATTGCTTTTAAAAAGCACTAATAAAATAGACTAGAAATCCATCAGAAAACAATTTAGAATTTTGAATTGCACAGTTGTTCTGTATAATAAAACACTTATAGACTTAATATTTGGGTAATATCGCTTTTATTGTCCCTTGCATACCAATTATTGTCCGATGCAATGCCAAGAACAAAAGTTGGTACCTTGGGACAATAAAAATACTACATGTGTATTACCCTCATAACCAGTCAATAAGTGTATGCTGTAATATTTACCTTCAAGTATACTCCCAGGTGTTCCTCCTTCAACAAGTCTGTAGTCATAATATGGTTTAAAATATAGACAAACTATTTTATTTGCAGAAAAGAATAACATCAGACAAAAAATACAGTGAGAGAAGATTGGATGTATTATCATCTCTGGTTCTGGCAGAAACAACTCTAAATGGTCCAGGTAAAATAGAACAGTAAACAATAAAGGCACTTTTTTCTATTACCGGTAATTTAGAATTTACAAAATGTTCACAATAATGTGCTACGAAACATTTGCCACAGATTTTATACTAAATATAGTTAAATGTAAAATCCTGTAGGAAAATTGAAAAAAAAATATTCTTAGACATTGCATAAGGAGAGTTTAAAGATACCAAAGGGGTAATTGCAATCCGTAAAATGAAGAAGGACAAACAACACAATGGCCAAAAGAAAAAGGACAAAAGGACAAACAACGATCTACAAAACATACACTAAAACTAAAGATCGAGTAACACAAACTCCACTAAAAACCGGGTGTTAACTCAGGAGCTTCGGAAGGGTACACAGGTCCTACTCCACTAGTGGCACCCATTATGTTAACTTATTTTCATGAATAATCCTGTGTGTATTAACTGCATACATTTTTTTGTGGATTGTTTTATTCACTAATCAGCCAGTTTAAATCTGTGACAACACAGTGCCCTGGGATGGCCTCTGGTGACCAATTTATTAGCTCACCTGACCCAAAGGGTCATGTGAGGTATTGCCATCACTTGGCGTCCGTCGTCCGTCCGTTAACTTTTTCATATTTTAATCTACTCCTCTGAAACAACTGGGCCAAATGGAACCAAACTTGGCAGAAAACATCTATATAAGGTCCTCTATAAAGTTTCTTCATTTCGTCCCATTCCGCCAACAAATATGGCCGCCAAGGGCAATTCTTGTTTCTGATTGGCTAATGTTAAAAAAATCTTCTCCTCTGAAACTTCTTGGCCAAATGGAGCCAAACTTGGCAGGAAGCATCTATGTAAGATCCTCTATAAAACGTCTTCATTTTTTTCCATTCGGCCAACAAACATAGCCACTGTCACTAAAAATAGAACATATGGTAAAATTGCAGGTTTTTGGGTAATAACTCAAAAACCGTTAATAATATCAAAAATCTGACATGGGGAATAAATGATCAGCACAGCAAGATCTACCTACCCTGCAATTTTGAAGTAAATCTGATTACCCATCTTGGAGTTATTGCCCTTTTTTCATCAAATTTTTAAAATTTTAATATTTTTCGTCCTTTATTTCAGAAACTATAAGAGATAGATGTTAAGTTTAAATTGCAAAAATGTGCATCATGTCAAGATCTACCTACACTGTAATTTATAAGTAAATACCATTGCCCATTTTGGAGTTATTGCCCTTTTTTCATCAAATTTTTTTAAAATTTTAATACTTTTCGTCTTATATTTCAAAAACTATAAGAGATAGATGTTAAGTTTAAA
>MJUT01023675.1:1068629-1079265 GCA_002080005.1 Gigantidas platifrons
TTCAAAAACTATAAGAGATAGATGTTAAGTGTAAACTGAAAACATGTTCAGCTTGTCAAGATCTACATGCCCTGCAATTTTGAAGTAAATCTTATAACCCGTCTAGGAGTTATTGCCCTTTTTTCATAATTTTTTAGCTCACCTGGCCCAAAGACATTATCTTTTATGCATAAATATAGAAAACAGTTAAGGTAATGATTATCTCCCTTTGAAATTTGCTTCAGTATCATTCTATTGTCAGGTGAGCGATACAGGCTCAGTGGGCTGAGCCTCTAGTTTGTTTTGGATACGACTGTTAAATTCTGACAGATTTCAGTCAGTGGAATTAGATGAGGATGTGCGCTTTGTACTAGACCAACACGCTTAGATGGATTTTTGTATTGCTAGCTCACTGAAACAACACTCGCAGCCTCAAGTGATAAAGTTTACCAGTTGCTTGCTCATGGTCGGTGATTCTCTCCGGGTACTCAGCTTCTTCCACCACTAAACTTTGTCGTCATGATATAGCTGAAATATTACTGAAAGTGGCATTAAAACACAAAAAATCAATCAAATCATCACTGAAGCAACAGTCCATAAGTAGACATATGCCGAACACATGATCCTGTTTCAAAGGTAATAATAGGTCTTTGCTCATGTTCCTTAATGCTAGATACCTTGCCAAGGAGCACCAAATAACAAATTTATAGTTTTTGGTTTTACCTCATTGGGGCTCAAACCCACGAATCATCACAGCACTAATGCAGTTATGACTAGGTCTGCTTCATACCTTGACCTACACATCGATGTTGACAGTGAGGGGCGGATAGGAACACAACTTTATGACAAAAGAGATGATTTCAATTTTCCCATTGTGAACTTTCCATTTATATGTAGCCACATTCCACCAACTCCTGCATATGGAGTACATATCTCTCAGTTGATCCAATATTCCAGAGCCTGTGGTTTCTGTAAGAGTTTCCTTGATAGAGGGTTGCTGCTAATGAGGAAGCTACTGAACCAAAGGTTTCTATTGGTGAAGTTGAAGTCATCACTTTGAAAGTTTTACAGTTGCCACCATGACTTGGTTAACTGTTATGGAATATTTGTGTCACATATGACCACGGATATATTCCACTTGTCGTAAACACTTCCCGGTCCTTTTCTCATTCATGACTTATCACCGTGTTTGTCACTAGAGTAACAAAACTGGTTTTGCTAGTGGAGCAGGAACTGCTTACTCTTCTGGACCACCTGAGAGTTCACCCCCGGTTTTTAGTGTGGTTCGTGTTACTCAATCTTTAGTTTTCAGTACGGTATAGTGTTTTATAGATCGTTGTTTGTCCTTTTGTCCTTTTTCTTTAATCCCTTGTGTTGTCTGTCCTTCTTTGATTTGTGGATTCTGATTGCCCCTGTGGTATCTTCAAACTCTTCTTATAAAGATCCTGTGATGTGACCAGAAAACAAACGTTATTACAATGAAGCTGTACTAGTTTAAGTTGTATATCATGATCATAAGATACACATGTACATGTATATAAGTCAGTGTTAAAGGTTACAGAATGTTTTAGTCATGATAACACTTTTTTCTAATTTTACTTGTATGTAGGTGCAATATTTCAATTTTTTTTGCTGTTAAGTATTTTCTATTTATATAGAGTATGTTTTTCTTATTTTAGGGACAAAAGAAAGAAGACTTGTACTTCAGTTGGCTTTGGCAGTCGGCAAATCAATGGTTTGTTCAATTCTGCTGGAATTATATTCATGAATTAAAAGCTGAGGATGTTTCCTAGGCCACACCAAATTAATTTGTAGTTATTTGGATTTCCTGCAACTATTTTGGGGGGAAAAATAAATGTGATAAGAAATAATTTTATGAAAATTTGAATAAATAATATTGTTTGTTTGTTCCTATTATTATTAAAGTAACAATGGAGATTTTTCAACATAACTAAGAAAATTTTCTTTTAGAAATATAAATCCTGCATCATTTTTTAGTACTAGTTACTTTAAAAATTGCTTTCATAGAAAAATTGTAAACTATATTTTCAGAAAACATTTAAAGATGACGAACTGAATAATTTATATGGTACACTGAAGAAGCTAGATGCTATCTGTGATTTGAGGGAAAAGTAAGCTTTTTTAAGATTAAATATAGCATGCATTAAAAAAGGCATTTCAAAATGAAAATTGAAATAAAACTGTCTTTAATAAATTATTATTTTTTACATTTGCGTTCAATTTTTGTGCATAATTTGATATTTGAGGAAAAGACTCCAATGTCAAATTATGAGTGAGAGGGATTTTTATACTTTAATCAGAGGTGGACACATATGTTGTGGTAAAAAAGAGGCTGTCACATATTTTGGCTCTAAAAGGGGAGGGCATGGACCAAAATTTGACAATTTATTTTTAATATAGATAATGGGGTGGAAATGCAAATATGAGTTTTCGTTTTATGTTTACTTTAAATCTCTCCTAAATGCAACATTAGCAACACATATTCAAAAGTAGTGCTTACTTTAATGTCTAGTTTGTTTTTATGTTAATGCCAAGTTAATGCAATGTTTAATGAAAGTAAAAGCAAAGTTAACTGTGAATTTAAATTTTGTGTCTTATTATATGTTGGGTTTAGTTTGTGCCCACTTGTGCATTGTACTTTTCATATTTCTCATCAAATTAAGTTGGGATTGAAAACAAATATTTTTGAATGACAGCTAATTCTAATGTAGTTGTTTAATATCCCTGGTTTGTGATTGGACAATGCTGTAATTTTCATGGTATCAATTCTGCGATTGAAAATCATGAGATATTTTAGACGATTGCCGCTTACGTCATCTTGTCAACAATGTAGCAATACACATGATTACATTTGAATGGAGATAACTGAATTGTATTTGCACATTTCACGGCATCAATTGTCGATTTAATGGTGTAATTTTCATCAATTCCATGGTTGAAATAGCATGAAATATATTTTTTTAAATTTTAGCTGATTACCGCTTATGTCACCTTGTCAATAATACGGAAACATACATATATGATGTATGTATGTCTATCCTACACATGATTGTATTAGAATGGAGATAACTGCATTGTATTTGAAATTTCATGACATCAATTGTCGATTTAATGGTCGCAAATATCCGTTTACTGGCTCCGCTAGCGCGTCTCCAGTAAACTCAATTTGCGACCATCAAATCTTCAATTGATGCCATGAAATTTTCAAATACAATACAGTTATCTCCTAATTTCATCAAGGATGTTACTAGTATTTAGCCATATCAGGTATATATTCCACTGATACTTAGCTATTAAAATTTTCTGGAATCTGTTTTTTCAACAGAAATCTCATTTGATTCTCAATCTGTTGATTTTACAAAAATTGAATAATGATAAATGTGTAAAATGTAATGTGTATTTTGTACTACTTGTTTATATTGTAGTATAAGAAGGGCCTGTGACTGTAGTTTTCTGTACTGGCACAGAGTTGTCTTCCCTATCTATCTGACGGACACGTTTGAAAATCTTGTAGATCCACATCGGATGCATGTAAGTCAAAGGTCATGTACTATAGGATTGCAGGATAAAATACAATATTTGAATACAATGATTCAGTATTCAGAATCTTATTGTTTTGAAGAAATTATTCCATAAAGATCAATATTTTTTAAATTAATTAAAAAAATATTTAAATGAGAGGATATATCTGTTAAAACCAAGATTGTTTTGCTAATTCTATTCCATTCAGTTGTATTATGCTATAACACTTACTTAATATGGACACTATTGACTGTCCTAAAGTAGATCAACACAACTTAAACTTGAACTAATTTCAAACATAAGTTTTGTGTGATAGGTAAGAATCATAGATGAACTCACTGTATAATATAGGAGGGCCTGGGTGGCTCAATGGGTTAGGTAGTTGGATTACCTAACAACTCCTACAAGCCTATCACCAATGTGGTGTGGGTTCGTGCCCGGTTTTGTAAATAACAAAAAAGGGTGCACTCGACTCGCAGCTGCAAGTGATAAGGTTTACCAGTTGCTTGCCCATGGTCGGTGGTTCTCTCCGGGGGCTCCTGGTTCTTCCACCACTAAAACTGGTCGCCATGATATAGCTGAAATATTGCTGAAAGTGGCATTAAACACCAAAAAATCAATCAATATATAAGGCCATGCAAAGTTAATTTCTTGGTTCTCAGGCCCGCCCGCATGTGGAAATTCGTCGCCGCATTGCCGATTTTTTTGCAACAATAGTAAAAAAAAAAATTTAAATGCGGTAGCGCTGTCCGTACGGAAAAAACAACCGCATCCGTTTTTCTCTTATATCGCGTGGTCGGTGAAACGCTTTAAAATGCATCATGCTTAAATGAGATTTAAAGCATCGTTATGACAATGTATAAATAAAAAACATGTTTCCGTTTGACATTTAGACAAAAGATTTATACATTGCCATATTTTTCACAAAAAAAAGAAGAAAAAATGCCTCCCGCATCACTTTTTACAGCAGTAAAAGGATAAAAAAAAATGCCGCCCTCCCTCATCAATTTTGACAAAAAAGGGCCTGAGAACCAAGTAATTAACTTTGCATGGCCTAATATAGGAGAGATATTAATTATATTTTACAGTATGTATTTGGAGCTTTAAGAGACTGTGTACCTCCTATGGTAGCAGTAAAACACATCACCCCAGCAGAACTGATGGAGAGGTTTGATAAAGAGGTTGATGGTAACATGAAGGAGGTATATATTTAATCTACTTACTGATATTTATTATCCCCCCGCGATAGCGGTGAGGGGATATAGTAATAGCGGCTGTCTGTCCATCTGTCACACTTTCTTGTTTACGCGATAACTTGAGTAAACATGGATAGATTTGAATAATTTTCTGCATGTTGCTTGTAATTATCATTATCTTGGATGGGTTTTAGCATGGAAATATTTGAAGCAAGGGTTTTGGGGGAAAATCTTAATTTTTGGTTGAAAAATCAACAATTTTGAGAATTGTGTCTTGTTTACGCGATAACTTTAGTAAACATGGATAAATTTGAATAATTTTTTGCGTGTGGCTTGTAATTATAATTATCTTGGATGGGTTCTAACATGGAAATATTTGAAGTAAGGGTTTTGGGGGAAAATCTTAGTTTTTGGTTGAAAAATCATCAATTTTGAGAATTGTGTCTTGTTTACGTGATAACTTTAGTAAGCATGGATAGATTTGAATAATCTTTGCATGTGGCTTGTAAGTATGTTATACATTAAGACTGCAAGGCTGCTTTTTATAAATATATAAAAGTAAATATTATGCAAGTGCGGGGGGATACGTCGTGCATTCATGCGCTAGGTGGTTCTTTTATTTTAGTTAATAATAAGCATATTTCATTGCTAGATTCTGGGATGCAGAATAACTTTTTCTAAAGCTAAATCATGTTCATGTTAATATGATTCAAGTATGTATATGAAGTATATACGGTCCTTGCTCCATGGTCCTTTCCTCGTTCATGACTTATCACCAGGTTTGTGACTAGATTAACACGACGAGTGTCACTAGTGTAGCAGGAACTGCTTACCCTTCCGGAGCACCTGAGTTCACCCCTGGTTTTTAGTGGGGATCGTGTTACTCGATCTTTAGTTTTATATGTATGTTTTGTAGATCGTTGTTTGTCCTTTTTTACTTTTTCTTTTGGCTATTGTGTTGATTGTTCTTCTTCAATATACAGATTCTGATTACCCCTTTGGTATCTTCAAACTCTTCTTGTCGATTGTCCTTGATTTTTGGATATCAACTATATGTACACACAATGTTGTGATGTAAATGCACAAAAATCAATACACGATTGTAAGTAATGGCAAATATGATAGAAATTTAACATATTGATCAAATTCTCAAGATTATATAGAATTAAAAATAATGATAATAAAAACAGCTTACTGTCTGATACATTCATAGTAAATCGTCAATCCAACGTTCTCTAGTCGTCTATTGTCAATATACCTGGACAAAGTTTGCAGGGATTTTATAATGTCAAGACTTGATTGTGTCTATAAGTCGAAACCCCTCCTTGGAAATTTCAAATCCCTAATGTTCTACTTATAAGTAAGTATATATGGTATATCTTTTCATTAGATATTGAAATCCTAAGTTCAAATATGGCCACCAGAACTTAAAGAAAATGTAAATGCCCACACAGCATTTTGAAGTTTCGACTTTTGCAGATTTTCTGTATTAACTAAAGTAATGATGTATTTTATTATCAAATATTAAAAAAATGCAGGTTGCCGTCTTCACACCACCTGTCTGACTTATTTTGTACATGTGTATTTTTTCAGTATTTACTTGATCCATTGTGTAGAGAGATAGAAACAGACTTGAGATTACAAATCCACTCCCATCTACAGCTTGATGATAGAAATCCCTTCAAAGTAGGCATGAAAGACATGTCACAATTACTTAAGGTCAGGAGGATCAGATTTTTTGACAGATACATCAACATCAAAGGTACAATAATTAACATGAAGAAAAAGACAAACAACAATTGATTATAAAACTACCTTACATATACATGTATCTCTATTTTTTGAATTTGCATTTTATTTTATTTCTTCATTTTGTTCCATAAAAAACAGAGGTACAACATTCTCTAGTCTCTGTTGTCTGAACACCTGGACAAATTTGACAGTATTTTTTTAATTGCTGTCTTGATTGTGTCTATAAGTTAGAAACATATATATATGTATATAAACTTTTTGAAGTTTTTTTTATAATACTCACCAATGCTAGTCAAAGCAATTTCTGAACAAAAACCTGAGTATATTACTCAACTAAATGCAGCCTTCAGTTATTTTTTGTACTGTCCTATCAGACCAAAGATGGAAGTCATTTACCTGTTGAATATTTATGACTGATCCATATTTTCAATTATCAAAAAATATTTTCATGGGTGACCTAACAAATGCAATAACAAATGAATGTTCTTAGCTCAAGATTGAGTTACCTGTCTATAACTTTCTCAGACAATCTTGAGTGAACTATTTTTTAATCAATAATCAAAATTAATTATTCTGGTTGTTTTATAATTTTTTTTATTGTCATTGACTCTAAATTTTTAAACACAAGCAAATTATATTTTCATGCGGAATGTTATGCAATTGTGATGTTATTAAAAAGATATGTACTGTGCAGTCATTATAGTAACATGTCATTTCACATATTATTTTTTTTTCGCTGAGAAATTCCAATATTTCACTGCCATCTGAAAATAAAATTTGGTGTAAAAAATCTTTTAAAAATTAAAAAGGGTGAATGATTTTTGACAGGTTATGTTGAGCATTATCTGAACACGACGTTCTACAACTTGACAACAGTGGCACTTCATGACTGGAAAACCTACGGTGAAATGAAACATATGGCAGAACAGAAATATGGTCTGAAATTGATTGAATCACATCTTCCTAGTCAAACTTTGGAACAGGTATTTTTTTGTGATGTATTAAGCCAATTTAGAGAACCGTTTTCATTTACATCTACTCAACTTTGCATACTACTAGTATTAATCCTCTAATAAGGTCATCAGATTTTTTGTTAATCCCTGTTAATGTAGAAACAGAAATATCCAACTTAAATTACTGGGAACTTTCTCGAATAATAAGTCAAAACGATTCAATGATTTTTTTAGGGTTCATGTGTGATTTTTTTCAGATGTGTGTCATAAGTTGAATTGTTACAAAACTGTATACATCATGTGTCAAATATTCCCCACTTTTAAAGAGATTTCCCTATATATTTCATATAAAATCACTTATTTAAAAAAATTCCCCTGTGGTCATTTCTTATCTGATTTTCTTTGAATTTTCACTTTAAAAGCAGCATTAATAAGAAGTTTATTTTATAATTACACCTTATATAAGAATGCTGGATTCTGATTGGTTAATAGCCATGATATTTTTTTACAAATTCAGGCCTTGCATTGTGAATTTGCAAAATTTTTACTTCATGTACATGTGTAGGTGTATTTGCATAAGATTTAATTTTTTTTCATGGTATTTGCAAAATCGTATTTGCCGTTTTTACCCTTCACAGAGAGGCTTGTTACAAAATTTGTAAAACGTTATCAGTTGTGCGTGTTATGTAACATCATTCGATAGAATTAAACAGATACATCATGTTAGGTCCTGAAAACGACAAACAAATGGTATTATTTATTTAGCCAGTGTTCTAAATAATATTCGGTGTAATTGAACAGGTATATCATGCTTGGGAGGGGTATTTGTGAAAAATACCAATCTTGAGACTAAATTTCCCTTGCCATTCGGCTTGGGAAATTTTTCGAAATATATCCCAAACATGATATATCTGTATAATATTTTCATATATTTATTATCAAACTTTTATTGATAAGCATTTATGATTTAAACACAAATGTAAATTCTTGACGTCACAATTTATTATATAGTAAGATTTGGTAAAGTAGAAATAAATAATATGAAAATTATAAGAAAAAGAAACTACATGTATATTTATCTCTGCTTTTAATGCTGAAAATATTGAAAATCAAGTAAGAAATGACTTGACAAGAATTAAAAGAAATATATATTTATAATATAAAAAATATTTTAGTGCAGTAAGACTTTTGATCTATTACTGGAAGTAAATGTCTTTTAGATAAAACATGTCAGCTGAAACAATTTTGAAAAATACCAGAAATTGACCTATGAGATGACAGACAATGATAATCTACAAACAAGATTTTGATGAGCTTCTGACAACGATTATAAAATTGTCTCTCATTTTGTTGTAGTAGTTCTATTGTAAGTAGTTTCTATTGATGTCATTCTGCAATATGGGAATAATATAAAAATCTTACCATGACATCTTCTGTCTACAGTGTAATGATATCTCTGTTTATAAAGGTTTTTTTATGTTTGTAGGGTCTTGATGTTTTGGAGATCATGAGAAATATTCATGTGTTTGTGTCAAAGTTCCTGTATAATGTAAACAATCAGGTAGGTTTTGTCAGTGGTCAAAGGGAAATAACTCTGTAATACATAACAATGGTACATGTACTTGTATTATATTCATATATTAAAGTGAGACTACTTAATTTACTAAATATATATAATATAAATGAGACAAAATTTTGAAAGCTTCATTAATCAATTAAAACATCTTGAGAATAGTTTTGTAGGAATTGTAAATATTTAACAACTTGTGCAATCAGTGCCTTTCAACAGTAATGTTGTGAGTTAGAATCCCACTCATGTTGAGGTGAACTTGATACCACATATTTCTATTTTGGGATTGAGTTTATCTAGTGTAATAGACAAAATTATTATTGGCTTTAAACCAAAATCCTAAAATAAATTGAAATAAAGGGCCACTGACTAGAGGTGGCTTGATACCAATGCAGCAGGACAGTCATTTTGACACCAATGGGCCCCTTGTTTGGAAATAGGTAGGGCTAGAATCCTCAAAATTAATCCAGATATTTATTCTGTACCAGGGATCATTGTGATTTTGTTGTATCTTTTTTACAATGTTTTAGTACCACTGTGGAGATTTTCTTTCTAGTGAATATTTTCAAAATCAATAAAAGAAATGGACAGTTGATGTGTATTTTGACTAAATGGCTTTGTTTTGATGTTTTAGAAGGTCATAGTTCATTGTTCATATGTCTACAAATAAATTTAAAAAAAATGTGATTTTGATATTAGAATTACTGATGATTATCTAGTGTTATATGGTAAATATGTTTTTTTTTATATGTGAACAGATGACCATTAACGAAGGCAAACAATTGTCTAAAGGATAAAAATTGAAAATTGATTTTATTTCAGATTTTTGTTGAGAAGTCTAGTAATAATAAACATCTAAACACCATCAATATTCGTCATATAGCAAACTCTATCAGAACACATGGTACAGGGATAATGAACACTACAGTAAGTATTAGTAGATATACATCGTATGTATAGGATTGATTGATTTATTGTATTTAATGCCACTTCCAGCAACATTTCAATTATATCATGGCCACCAGTATTAGTGGTGGAGGAAGCCGGAGTACCCGGAGAGAACTGGTAAACTTTATCACTTGCGGCTGTGAGTCGATTGCACCCTTTTTTGTAATTTACAAAGCTGGTGCGAACCCACGCCGTATTGGTGATAGGCTTGTATGAGTTGTTAGGTAATCCAACTACCTACATTTTTTGTAACTCTTTGAGCCACCCGGGCCCTGTGTATGTATTGGACTAACACAGTCAAATAATATACATAAGTAACTTCTACGTATCATTTCATGATGGAGTGACAGGGTTGTAGTTTCTAGTTATTGTCAGTTTTAGGCCTTTGGTTTCTGTTCCAAGGATTTCATTTCCTCAGTATTCAATGTTTCAGCACTGGTTGATTTATATTTATTATTGAAATTTTCAGTGTCTAAATAATGTAATTAATTATGGTTCATATCCCCCAGACATAGCTAGCCTATGTCACTTTAAGCTATCCTACAGACATAGCTAGCCTACGTCACTTTAAGCTATCCCCCAGACATAGCTAGCCTACGTCACTTTAAGCTATCCCTCAGACATAGCTAGCCTACATCACTTTAAGCTATCCCACAGACATAGCTAGCCTACATCACTTTAAGCTATCCCCCAGA
>MJUT01023676.1:2196-34462 GCA_002080005.1 Gigantidas platifrons
AAAATATGATTTTTAAAACTATGTGCTTGAATATCAACAAATAATAAATGATATACCTGTTTCATGCGTTGTCTACAAACCAGCCAAACTAACTTAATCATTATTGGGACACGTCATTTTCTTAAAAAAACAACCTTTCAGATGTCATATTTAAAGAAAAAATAATATTGAAAATGTTTTATTGTCCTGAATATATAAAATTAACATATGTCCAAGTATTAAAACAAAATATTATCTTTCCACTAAATATTTGGTGTCAAAATTTCGCAAGGACATGATATTTTTGATTATGTCCCATTTAACTGATTTTGAATGGTAATACCATGTGGTTTGTACAAAACATCACAATCTGTTGACAATAACAGATTAACACGTCTGGTAGGTAAATCAACTTTTAATATACCTGCATTATGATCTGCAACATACACAGTGTTAGTGGTATTTGCTAAGCCACAGCATAATGTCATTCTGTCTATTTCAATAACAGACAAACAGACGCCTTCTAAACTGTAACTGCTTAAATTAACTGAGATCTTCTTCTCAATTCTAATTTCTAGAATTCTTTTACTACTTATATTCGACACAAAGACAAGATATATCCCGCCCTATATCTACATGTTCCCGCTTCATAACATCCCGGTTCCCGACCCCTTTTCTCCCGCTTCTCGCAACCCCAGCTCCCACTTCCCTCCCCCTTACCCCTGTCCACCGCCTCTCGGTTAGACATAACTGTGGATTCTTTTCAATAAAGTTGATATATTTTCCCCCGATAGCATATCAGGAAGTCGTCAGCATATTTAGAGAACGTTTTCGGTATGTCATACTTAAGGACGTTTGTAAAATCTTGTAGACAGACAATGTCTTTTTAAAGTGATAAACTATTTTCCGTGTAAGACAAATGTTTATTCTATACATTTACAGTGTGTATCCATGACAACAGATTGTGCCCACACATTTATGTATATATATTATTTAAAATCTAGTCTAGTTGAAATTTAAGCCATTTATCAGATGTTTCTGTACATACAATAAATGTCATTTCTGTGTCGGATGATACGCATTATTTACAATGTAAAAATGAAAAGAAATCATGAAATGTTTTTTTAGTGAAATTGTAGACATTTTCTAAAATGTTTATTACATATGTATTTCAAGATGAAGAAATATGAATACGGATGTATCATTTTCCTGTTGATTTTGTTTATCCTTTGAACGAAGATTAAGTCCAGTATAAAATCATCGTTGACCTCTAATCTGTTTATACCATAACTTGAGAAATCAGCACATTTATATAGGCGCAGTTTTAATCATATAATATTTTAAAATGTAATATCATATTAGCACGTCACTATAATCCAGGGCTCGATTATGACCTTTGCAAGTTCTAGGCATCATTTCGTCATTCTTTGTTTCATATAAATTAAAACTAAAGTGTACCAGAAAAAATGTGTTTTTTATTTTGGTGTAATTCTTCATTTTCATAGATTCTAACCACAGTGCATAATGTTCTTAATGGATAATCATGCACTTTACACAGGACTGGATTAGGGCGGTACTTTTTGTGTTTTGTTTCATATAAAGTAAAACTGAAGTGCACCAGACAAAATGCTTCTTTTCATGTAATTCTTCGTTTTCATAAGCTCTAGGTGCAATGTCTAATATGACTACTGTATAATCCGCCACTGACTGTACCAATTCATATATGAGTTTATTAGATAGTTTACACTCCCGGTTTTTAGTGGGGTTCGTGTTACTCGATCTTTAGTTTTATATGTACATGTATGTTTTGTAGATCGTTGTTTGTCCTTTTGTACTTTTTCTTTTGACCATTGTGTTGTTTGTCCTTCTTCGATTTACGGATTCTGATTACACCTTTGGTATCTTCAAACGCTTCTTACAATGTATACTCTGTCCTTGATAATTGACCATAGGACGAGACTAATGATTAGATCGTACGGCGGAATCCTGTTTCAAAGGTAAATTAAAAATCTAAGCAAAACCAACTGTCTCTAGCGAGGTATTACATATAAACGTTAGAGAAAACCGTTGAGGCAATCAAGAATGGAAATCCAGAGACAAAGCCTACCAACACTGTGCAAAAGACACAGAACCCAGACAACGAAAACCAGAAACACAGCACAGAAAAATAAAAAGATGAAGAACACAGACTTCACCTAAAAACCGTGGGTGAACCATGGTACTTGAGTAGGGCAAAGCAGCTCCGGTTTCTTAAAAGATACCCGTCATGGTTTAGTAGTTTAATAAAAACGCGTGGCGCTCTGGTCTAGTTATTAAAGGGGAATACCATTTCCTATACTACCACGGAATTAATAAGGTGTAGACATTTACATGGTTCTATTTATTGTTATATTTCGTTTCTGTTTATGATCCAAATATTGTTTTTACAAGAAAATATGTTATCCTAATTATTTGAATGTATGCGTTTACTGACATTAAAATCAAGTACACACGAATACTTACTATCATTTCTTGATACAGAACAGAAAACAATTGTTTCTAAAAAAAAAAAAAAATATGCAATGTCTAGCAATTAAAAAAATCTTTAAAATTACGCCATCGATTAACAACCCAAATTCCAAGCTTGACTAAATATACAAATATATCTTACATTAATTGATTAAGGAAAGTTAATGGCGTGTAAAACAGTTTTATTAACAAATTCTACACCAACACACAGAATTCGATTTACAACTACGTATGCAATCAGTGTATATCACTTCTAACGTTGTGAGTTTGAATCCCGTTCATGTACTCGATGCCACATTATGTGATAAAGTTTGATTGTGACCAGTGACAGGTCGGTGATGTTCCCCGGGTACTCTGGTTTCCTCCACCAAAAAAACTGACCGCCACGATATGGCTGAAATATTATTGAAAGTGGCGTTAAACATCATAACCCTAACCCATACACCATAATTTGTGACTTGATGAATTCAATTTGTTCTATACCAGTGGCAAAGGGAAACCATGCCTCATATTATTCCGTATGCAAAAGATATCACATAAAACAGGAAATTATTCATTTGATCAAGTTTAATATGTTTTTTTTAATCATAATCTCTATCCATCGGTAGTGTATGAGGTGTTGGTGATAGCAGCATTCAAAGTCATGGATGTCAAATTAGTTTGCAAAAACCAATATTCAGTGTTATGAAAAGAATGTTTAAACAGTGATGGTCATCAATTCCACCAATATCAACAAAACGAACAATCACCTCTCATCTTAACTGAACTCACTGAACACAACAAAGACCACGACACGACATATGACGTTGGAAATACAGGTGATGGCTTGTAACATGCACAAATATGTGGTGTAGCTAAACAGTTTCATTGGACCCTCCGGTCATGTGTGTGTATGCCTTAGAAATAGAAAAAAACAACGGTTAAAATACAAGGTATCATTACAACGTCCTGACCGACTTTTTTTCTGAACATTATACAAATATATGGAAAAAAGTGGCAAATTGTCGACATAAAATAAAAATAGAAACATACAAGTAATGATGAATTATGGATTCTGATTACCCCTATGGGTATCTTCAAATTCTTCTTAGGACTTTATAAGAATGACAGTGTCCTGTCTTTAGCAAATTAAATCAAATTAATGTTTAGTAATCTAGAAGAATTTTATGGGTGAAATCACAGCCATGATAATTATTCTTGAATAATAAACTAGAAAAATTCCATATTTTTGTTGTTTTCCAAGACATGCTGATACATTATATTAATTAATAAATCATAAAGACCAGTCACAAGAGACATATAAACATCAGATAGACAAATACTATATTGACGAGATAGCAGGTTTATTATCTGGTAAAATATCGGTCACTTATCGGTATTTTTCTTCTATCAATTACAGCAAAAATACAGTAAAAGCCTCGAGTTACCAAATTATGGTTTGTTTTTCATATTTTTTCCTTTTTTTTTTCAAGGAATGATTATTTGAAATTTAATGCCACTCACAACTATATATCAGCTCCATCATGACAATTTGTTTTATTGATAAAGGAAACCGGAGTTCAGGGAGAAAACCACATACCTGCAGACAAATCACTGATAATGTAGAGTGCGCATTACCATGACCAGCATGCGAACTCATCTTTATTGGTGATAAAAACTGATCGTTTCATGTGATATAATTTCCTCCAGGACATTTGTTCCGACTCGAACAACTATATATAAGATACAGTACTATTGAAACAAAAGAAGTGGCCCGTATTAGATATAACGTGTTTTCTCTTCCGCATGAGTACTCAGGTAAAGATATCGTGTACTATTTGCTGTAGTAGGAACTTATTTTCAAGGGAAATTATATCTCGTCACATTGTGGACGAATCAATTACTACATCAGACTTGTTTGATTGCTGGCCTGCTTACTGCATCAGACGTGTTTGATTGCTGGCCTGCTTACTACACCAGACTTGTTTGATTGCTGGCCTGCTTACTGCATCAGACGTGTTTGATTGCTGGCCTGCCTACTACATCAGACGTGTTTGACTGCTGGCCTGCTTACTACATCAGACGTGCACATGTTTGACTGCTGGCCTGCTTACTACATCAGACTTGTTTGATTGCTGGCCTGCTTACTGCATCAGACGTGTTTGATTGCTGGCCTGCCTACTACATCAGACGTGTTTGACTGCTGGCCTGCTTACTACATCAGACGTGTTTGACTGCTGGCCTGCTTACTACATCAGACTTGTTTGACTGCTGCCCTGCTTACTGCATCAGACGTGTTTGATTGCTGGCCTGCCTACTACATCAGACGTGTTTGACTGCTGCCCTGCTTACTACATCAGACGTGTTTGACTGCTGGCCTGCTTACTACATCAGACCTGTTTGACTGCTGGCCTGCTTACCCTCTTTAATCGTCAGAAGGAGGATATTTAGCGACCCTCCACTTTGCATGGGTTGTATAGCCAGGGGTTCACGTAGGATTTTGATCTAACGATGATTTGGCCTGTTTCTATGATTTTTCTATTGGATTTTAGAATTACTTCGTCAGTGTGGTATTTTGGTGTTTCATTTTATTTCGCTATAGTTCATGAATACTTTATACCAGTACAGTAAAAATTTAAAGAAGAAAAACACACACACACACACAATAAGCAAACAAGAAAAAGGAAAAACAAAAAGAAAACAAAACAAAACCAGAAAGAATAATGGAAATGTCTGAATACCTCACGAAACATGCATGTATATATGCTCCTCTTGTTTTACACAATAATCTGTTGTTTTTGTTTTCCTTATATCATTGAATCAAATATAAAATTGCTAAACGAAAATTTTCCCCAATATTTATTTTTCAGTGTTTCACCAATAATGGATAAATAAATTTTAAATCAAAAATGGTTTTGAAATAAGATAGCTTGTTAAACATACTATTATGAATCGTTTTCACATTAGTCTAACAAATAGTTTTCTCGTGTTCTGTTAAATTAAACAACCGTAACGGAGATTTTACAATACAATGTGTTATATATATCACAATACAACCAATTTAAAGGAAGCATCTATGTTTAGATGCCTGGTTGTAATGGGAGGTTATCAGTTACTGCTGATACTACGGGACTTGCCTAATGGTTAGTATGTTCGTCTCGAGTGAGATGCATCGTGCGTTTGCTACGATCGAGTCAACAACAAAAAAGACTATAAAACTGATATTTGATACTTCTTCGCTGAGCAGGCAACAATACCGAGTAAAAGCAAAAACTGGTTAGCTCGGAATCAGGAAAATGTAACCAAAATGGATGGACAATTCTAACAGAGGTCTGTTTTTCAGTGAATTGGCACTATAAAATCCAACTCTAGCATATTTATCTAGTACAAAGCGAACATGCATCATCTCATCGAATGCAATTTGTTTTCGCATTTTATGTTAATCACCGAGGCGAAATAAACGTTAGAAATGACCAAAGCCGGAATATAAAATAGACAATCCAGAGAAACTGACAACCTAGGGTTTACAAGACGAAGACAAACAAACCAAGGACACAACACAATATGTGTTGGACACCACTATGCGCAAACAAACACAAATAACGTAAATAAGACATGAGCCTTCCTACAAACAACTGGAGGTAAAGACGAATTGAACATCATTTTATGCGGAAATCACAACGGACATCACAATACGGAACCAAGAACGTAGACACAGACATTGACAACGTAGAAAACAAAAAAGACCTACCCATTTGATATCTTTATGTATTACAATAAAATGATATGTTCGGGGAGAACATGTCATATGCAGTCGTTGATTTTCCTATCCTCTGTTTCTACATCTATCAATGAAACCTGAGCCTATGCCATCACTAAACTGTCGTATCTAAACCTGAGCCTATGCCATTACTAAGCTGTCGTATCTAAACCTGAGCCTATGCCATCACTAAGCTGTCGTATCTAAACCTGAGCCTATGCCATTACTAAGCAGTCATATCAACTCCCAACGTAGCGAGTGGTTAGTTAATAGTGTTTCCTCTACCGATATTAATGTCCAGATGTCATGAATAAAATATTTCTGAGATTTCATTCAAATATCAGCAACAGAACCCCACTGCTATTCATGTTAATCCAAGTAATACGATATTATTATAATATTTGACATGGTGGTTTAAATTATTAATAGGCGTTTGCGTTTATAACCGGCTCAAAATCTATAGGGGCGTCGTGGTCGTGATCGAATGGTAGTTTGATTTACAACTATCTATGCAATCAGTGGCTATCACTACTAAGTTGTGAGTTTGAATTGCTCTCATTGCGAGGTGTACATCGATACAACACTATTTTATAAATTTAGTCGCGGAAGGTCGGTGGTTTTCTCCGGTACTCCTGTTTTATCCAACAATAAAACTGACTATCACGATATAACTGAAATATTGTTGAAAGTGGCGTTAAACACAATTCTTCCCTAAGAATCTCTACGGGATCCTATATTTTAGGTCAATATAAGATATTTCATGCAGTACCAGTACACACAAGAAAAAAAAGCCAGAATTTACCAGTCGAGGCTTGAACAGTACTACTACTAATAATAATAATAATAATACTTTATTTACCAAAAGCAATACAGCTTATACAATCAATACAAGAATATATTCATAGCGGAGCATGACAATTAAGTTAAGCAATTTCTAACCTTTTCAGCAGAATACAAAATTTACCTAGATTATTTAGCTCTTTAATATTACAAACTGACAATAGTTGTACCAGTTTAAAAGCAGATGGTTTCTTCCAGTAATAAGGTTTAATATACTTTTTACGCATGTCATCATATTTTTTACACTTCGATATAAAATGAAATTCGTCTTCTATACATGAATCATTACAAAAATCACATATTCTTTCTTGTCTATCAATGTTTAAATATCGTCCCGTTTCAATCTTTAAACTATGTGCATGTATACGATATTTACAAATCAAAGGTTTATACATATAATTCACAGGTCGGCTTAAATAAAACTGCAACTTATGAATATTATATATGTATCTATAAAAATTACATTTAGGTGAATCTTCAAAGAATGCTACAGCTACACTTACAAAACAATCAATAACTCTTTGTTTAAATTCACATAAAAATTTATCTTCATCAACAACATCTTGAGAGATCCATATATCATTGAAACCATATCTACACATAATATCTCTGATATTACCAGCCCAGTTAAACTTCTTATGACTTGATTCAAACATGGATTCATAACAAGTTTTTATAACACAATGTTTTCTGTTTTCAAAATTTTACACCAGTATTTAAGCATTCTATAGTAACGTTCAACATACATTGGAACTCGTCCTAATTCAAAATAGACCATAAAATTCACAGCAGACCTTCTTACTTTTAAAGTTCTTTTCAAAAAGTTTAAATGTACCTTTTCAATATCTTCACCTTTATGTGAACCCCATGTTTCACATCCGTAACTCAATATACAAGAGATATACGTATCAAACAAAGACATTAATGTTTCATGATTAAAACAGTCATCATGAATTTTATGACAACATGGATTGCACGACGGATGCCACTAGTGGAGCAGGAACTGCTTACCCTTCCGGAGCACCTAACTTCATCCTCGGGTTTTAGAGGGGTTTGTGCTACTCGATCTTCAGTTTTATGTGTGTTTTGTAGATCGTTGTTTGTCCTTTTTTCTTTTGGCCATTGTGTTGTCTGTTCTTCGATATACGGATTCTGAATACCCATTTGGTATCTTCGAAATCTTCTTGCATTGCAGCAATCAGAAAATGTTTCTTTTGTTTTAATTACACCATCAACGTATATGCATTTGATTTTAAAACTAGGGTAGTATGACAATTCACAGCCTTGACAGTCTTCTCCTCACTAGACACGAAATCCTTAATTATTAGCTAAAATAGTTTAGTATGTCAATTTGTAAATGTCGATAGCTTAGATCTCTTCCATGTAATGTTATCAGTGTACATGCTATCAATAATTTTGAACTTGTTTCCTTTCTAAGCTTGTAAACACGACACAATAACACATTTCGTATTAGACACGCGACGATAAATTTTCTAATTTAAATACAATGTAAACTATATTTCTGTCTTTGGTTTCCGTGGTAAATATGACAGAAAAGTAATCCGATATGACATGGATATTACTATATGGAAAGTTTAAAGATACCAAAGGAGTAATCAGAAAACAGACAATGCAATGGCCAAAAGAAAAAGGAAAATTAAAACACTACACAGAAAACTACAGTAATACGAACCCATAAAAATACCAGAGGTAGACTGATGCTCCGGAAAGGTATCCAGTTTCAGTTCCACTAGTGGCACCCGTCGTGCTACCGTTAGAAAGAGTCTGAAGATACCAAAGGGCTAGCCTGAATCCGTGCTACCGTTAGGAAGAGTCTGAAGATACCAAAGGGCTAGCCTGAATCCATAAACCGAAGAATGGCACACAACATAATGACCATAGGAAAAAGGACAAAAAGACAAGCAACGATCTACAAAACACTACATATAAAACTATAGATCGAGTAACAGTTCATAAATAATGTACTTGGATTCTCCTCCCTCAGACATACACGTCATATTTAGACTCTTTGGTTTTACTGCTCACAAATTATTTGTCTACTTATATTTCGATTGTGTGCGCATCTGATGATGGCTATTTTGAGCGTACCTGATGAAGGTTATTTTGAGCGTACCTGATGAAGGTTATTTTGAGCGTACCTGATGAAGGTTATTTTGAGCGTACCTGATGATGGTTATTTTGAACGTACCTGATGATGGTTATTTTGAACGTACCCGATGAAGGTTATTCTGAGTGTACCTGATGAAGGTTATTTTGAGCGTACCTGATGAAGGTTATTTTGAGCGTACCTGATGAAGGTTATTTTGAGAGTACCTGATGAAGGTTATTTTGAGCGTACCTGATGGTGGTTATTTTGAGCGTACCTGATGAAGGTTATTCTGAGTGTACCTGATGAAGGTTATTTTGAGAGTACCTGATGAAGGTTATTTTGAGCGTACCTGATGAAGGTTATTTTGAGCGTACCTGATGAAGGTTATTTTGAGAGTACCTGATGAAGGTTATTTTGAGCGTACTTGATGATGGTTATTTTGAGCGTACCTGATGATGGTTATTTTGAGCGTACCTGATGATGGTTATTCCAGAAACGTGTCGTGTGCATTACATTTGATATCTATGTTTTTATTACAATCATCTATTCTAGTATGATAAACAAAATAATTGGATTTAGATAAATGGTTTTCAACTCCATTTAATGAAAATGTATAGTGCAAGTTCATATAATGTTGCATGTTTGGTTTTTTTTAAATTGACATACAATTCGAAATTGATCTTTTTGTCATATCGCGTTATGTATAACCATGACAAAAGTTGAAGTTATTAAATATCAATTTGCCTTGATAAAAATATGTGCAGTATTCATTTGCAGAATTTCTTCCATTGATATAACCTGCAGAGCTGGAAATTAAAGAGACCACAGATACAGCTTCGTCCGCATCATTTTTGGACTTATACCTCGAATTTGACGACAGTGGTCAACTCAGTACTACAATTTATGATAAACGAGACGACTTCAATTTTAAAATCATAAATATTCCTAATATGTGCAGCAATATACCAGCTTCTCCTGCATATGGTGTTTACATCTCGCAATTGATTCGTTATGCAAGAGCCAGTAGCAATTATTCTGATTTATTGAAGCGTCATCTTTGTCTGAAAAACAGGCTACTGGACCAGGGCTATAAAAAGATTCGCCTTATTCGATCTCTTAAAAAGTTTACATTCCGATATCAAGATCTTGTCGGAATATATTCTGTCTCTGCACTGCAGATACAATGGTAAAAGATACATTTTCATATAGTGAAAATTTATAAAGATAAGGATTTGGTATACGTGGTTTACGATGTCAAAAATATTTTCTGTGAATGTGTGACGTAAAAATGTTTTTGTCATTTACTGTCGTAATTAAAATACTTCAAAGGACTCCTAGTTATTGATGGTGATGGTTCACGAGATATATTATATACCTTCCTAACTGAATTTAGTACTGTTTGACTACTATTTTACATATTTTGTTTCAGTATTGTTATAAATGCTGTTTGAACCGTAATGGAAGCGAGAGGTTGGCGCCATAAAATCTGATTCAATCCACCATTTCTTTAGAAATGCCTGTAGCAAGTCAGGGCCATTGCGGTTTCCCAGTTTCCCGGTTGTTGACCGATTTTGTCTGTTTATTGATTTATGAGTTTTGACTTTCCCTTTGGAAGATTGCTCTGTGTTCGGTAATTTTGGTATTACCCTTATTTTCAAATTGAAGACAACTTAAATGACCAAAACTTACGGTGATTGTTTATTGATATTGACGGAATTTATAATCACTGTGTAAAGGGGCATTATCTGCCAAATCGTAAATTTTCGTTACCCATAAAAACTATCAGATATATATATATGATTGATGCCTTAATAAAACGTGTTTCTGTAACTTATAAATGTTATGAAATGTACGCGCATTGGGGGAAAACCTGCAACCGCTCGTGTTTTGAGATCGGTCAAGAAATGGACGTCATCTTATTAATTATCGACATTGTTTACGGAGTTTGTCGAATCGTCATTTATTTCTTATTTTTTCTGAATCTGCTTTCAGTCGGTGTTAATTACGGACAAAGAACCATGCAAGTTGGCAGTTAATAAGCGATAAAATACAAATTATTCGTTTTTACCTATCACTAGTAAGGTCAATTGCATACGGAAAAAGCGAGGTCAAATTATTTGCTTGAAAGGAAATAAGTAATTGNTTGTTTTTTACATTTAAATCTTTTTTCCATCTAAGTGTGTTATACAGAATTTTTAAAATAATAAAAAAAGTCTTTTATTTGGTTCAAATATATCTGATATAAATAACCCGCCAAAGCAGTCAAGCATATTAGCCCCAATGGCTCTCCATAACAGGGAATTCCCAGTACATCGGAACGAGGTTAAGGTCAAAAAAAGGTCCCATCGGAGAACTGTCAACAATCGATAACTTGAACACAAGGTTACAACTCCTGTTTTAAAAGGATATTATTATTTTTTTATTAGTTCATAGCATAATACGTTTGTATGAATACAGATTCATTCAAACGATAGGTATCGTATATTTTACAAGGTGTGTTTCCGCAAGACCATCGGAATGATGTAAACCCAGTATAATATGTATCAATGTAGTGTAACTCGACTGTAGTGTTGACACTTGTTATGCTTTTTATAGATCCGGTTGAATTATGCTCGTCAGTGAAATGGCTATTATTAGATAGTGAGTGATCAACAATTCCATAAATATATTATTTACGAGATGAATTCGATTTTCTATATTTGATGGAAATTGTAATTTAGAACTGTACATTATTCCTTTTTCTCCCATTATGACGTCATTTTAACCCCGCTGAACCAGTGGTGGGAAAATCTGTAATCCTCTAGAGGATTAAAATGTCTCGTGCCTTTCCCCGCATTTGACTCGTTTGACGGCTTTTGAAATAAAGTTCGTGTTAGATAATGGGAGAAACAAATTCTCCTTCAGTTGCCCATGTGTGTTACGATATTTCTCCACTCTCGAGAGTTAAATTAAAAAGTGTAACCACTCGCCTCACGGCTCGTGGTTAACATTTTTAATTTAACTCTCTTAGTGGAGAAATATCGTAACCCACGGGCAACTGAACGAGAATCTATATGTACTCCACTGGAATTTTGAGATTTCATCAACTTCAAAAAATATATTTCATGATTAATGCGTCAAATTGTTTTTAGCATTAGGGGTTATTGTGTTTAACGCCACTTTCTAAAATAATTTCAGTTATTTATTGTGGGGGTCATATTTATTGGTGGAAGAAATCGGAGAAAACCGTCACCCTGCCGCACGTCATTGACAAACTTTATCACATAATGTATCGAGTACAACTAGCCATGAACGCGGTTCGAATTCGCAACTTTATTGGTGATAGGCACTGATTGCACATGTAGTGGTAAATCTAACTACCATACGATCACGACGAAGACGTCCCCTCTACGAGTAGAATTGGATTTTGTATATTAAATGTAATGTAGAACTGTATACCATTTTGTACACCGCTGGAATTTTCAGATCTCATCAACATAAAAAAAATATAGAAAAAGTTGTTTTGCATGACTAAATGCGTCAAATTGTTTTTATTAATTATGTTTCTTTCTTTTATCTACTTATAAGATGACATGTAGATACAGTCAAACCTGCCTTAAAGGTCACCTCTATATAACAAATCACTGTCAATAATGGGCAGTCTCATTTTTCACAGTAATGAATAGTGTATATAATGTTATCCTGTTTATAAAGGGAAAGTGGTTAGAAAGGCCACATTTTCAGGTTCACTTGAGTGGCCTTTAAATACAGGTTGGATAATAATGGGCAGTCTCATTTTTCACATTAATGAATAGTGTATATAATGTTATCCTGTTTATAAAGGGAAAGTGGTTAGAAAGGCCACATTTTCAGGTTCACTTGAGTGGCCTTTAAATACAGGTTGGAATGTACTACTGCCTTAATAATACGAAATCAGAGGTGTAATTATATTCACATGTAAAGATATGGCATTGATATATAGCTGTATACGATATAATTCCCTCTAAGGAATTGTGTGATATATGGTTCGAGCAGCTACACCAATCCGTTGGAGGCATGAATTAATCTTCATTGATAGGACAAGATTACTTCGTGCCAACTCGCGAGAGAGATCCTGCACTTATATACAAAGAAGGCTTATTTTATGAGCGATGTTGGGTGATCGACAGCATACATATTTTATCTGCACTCTTTAACCATGTAATTTAATTGTAAAACCACGCAGATCAACTATTGAATGGATTTAAATCACTAGGGTAATGGTCTATATTTACATTGCTTATCACCATTCGTATATGACCCAGATTGTGTTTTCATATTTTGTTTACTTATGTTGTGATCCTTGGATGGAACAACATCGTGATATTGATAATTTCCCAATAAATGGAACAATTCCCGTGAGTCTCGTTTTGGACCACAATATAATATCCTGGTTAATGAATTTGATAACAGTTACGTCATATGCAAGTAATATTCCGAAATACAACAAAACCTATATTAAGAGGTCACATTGTGGGACAAGGAAAAAGTGACCTTATAAGACAGGTGACCTCTTCAAAGAGGTTCCATTCATATGAAATATTCAAAAAAGGACTAGTAAATGGTGACCTTTTAATACATGTGACTGCTTAATAGAGGTGACCGCATGGGCAGGATTGACTATATTATGAAACAAACACGAAATGCATACAAAATTGTGTACCATCTCCGAAAGGATTTATTATTTAAAGTTAATCTTTTGACTTTGAACGTACCTGATGACGGCTATTCCAGAGGAAATAATTTAATCTTTTGACGTTGAACGTACCTGATGACGGCTATTCCAGAGGATATAATTTAATCTTTTGTCTTTGAACGTACCTGATGACGGCTATTCCAGAAAAAAAAAGAATTGAATCTTTTGACTTTGAACGTACCCGATGAAGGCTATTCCAGAACCACGTCGTGCGTACCAAATTAGATATATACGTTTTAGTTCAACATATCATTTGTCATATTGTACATTATTAAAAATAAAATTAGAGCTGAATGATGGGGGAAAATATATCGTGTAGACTAGAATGTAATCGACCATTCGTTTCTATTGTACGACAGAATCCATTATTTTATCATTAATTACATCCTGTTTTCAGTCCTATGGGAAATATTATTGTAATAATTCAGTAAAGCAGATCGGTCAGAGGAAATGACTTGATCCACAGTAACGTATCTGACGCAACCGTGTCACAATGGATTCCATAACTATTGTTGACTACCAGCAAAACAAACCTCGTTATATTTTCCTCTATAAAAACAATCCACATTACTGATATGTAGATGGTAGAACACAATAGACAACCATGTAATAATCGGTAGTAACCCTGTAATAATAGGTAGTAACCATGTAATAATAGGTAGTATGATATTATTATGAAGTATTTTCTGATTGTAAGCTATGACTTGGTTAACCAATACGGAATATCTGTGTCACTGATATGTCGAAAGCAATCCCCGGCCCTTTTCTCATTAATGACTTATCACTGGATTTATAAGTAGAATAACGCGACGGCTGTCATAAGTGGAGCAGGAACTGCTTACCCTTCCGGAGCACGATATAACTGAAATATGGTTGAAAGTGGCGTTAAACACCATCAAGCAAACAAACCATATATCAAATGACTATGAATCTTTTCCTTTTTACGTATAATCTTTCTTCTGTCATCGACAAGACTTTTACCGTACGTGACTATATATATATTATAGGAGTTACGCGGCGGGTGTCTTATAAGAAGCAGGAACGTCTTACCCTTCGCGAGCACATGTGTTCACCCCCAGTTTATTGGCGGGATCCGTGTAGCCAATATTTTTAGTTTGCTATGCTTTCTTTATTTTTTGTCTCTGTTCTATGTATTGTGTCCCAGTGCTGTCTCTGTCTCTTGAATACGCCCCCGGTTTAAAGTAGAAGGGTTCGCGTTGTTCATGTCCTGTTATGTGTCTTGATGTTCTTAGTTCCATGTTGTGATGTACTTTACGATTTCCGCATAACAACGATGTTCGGTTCATCTTTCAAATTTTAATTCAGTATTTTACACTTGTATTTACGGTTTGGAAGTACTATATCTATTAGTCCTATGAAGCATCGCCATGATATAGCTGAAAAATTGCTGAATTGGCGTTATCCAACAATCACTCACTCACTCAATGCAATGTACCTTCGATTCAAGTATCTGAAGTATATTCCGACTCCACATTATAATGGTCATATCATTGTTCCCTTAAGGTAGGTATATCGTGGGTTTTATTCTTAGTCTGCTGAATACGCGGGCTATGCAATGGTATTTTCTACTTCTCCGCTGCGGTCGCATTACATAGAAAGAGCCAAGACCATATATGTATTCCTTCTCAGCAGATTGTGCTTGTACAAAGTAGTCATTAGCATAATCATTTGTTTTTGTTAGGGTTCATCAAGGATTTATATAAATCCTTGGGTCCGTGTTGCTCTTCTTTTTTAGTTTTTTGTGTTTTCCTATTATATGTTTTTACGTTCTGAGTTCTGTGATGTGAAGCCCATTACTATATCCGCATAGAAACGATGTTCAGTTCGTCTTTACCTCCAGTTGTCTGTAGGAAGGTTCATGTCTAATTTATTAAATTTGTGTTTGTTTGCATGACGTGGTGTCCAGCATATATTGTGTTGTGTTTTATATCTTGTTTTTCTTCATCTTGTTTCTCTGGATTGTCCATTTTTGATTATGCCTTCTGTATTCTCTAACGTTTATTTAAATTGTTTGGCTTTCTAACCATTTGACCCTGAGCATACCTGGTGAAGGTTATTACAGAAATGTTTCGTGTGCACTAAATTAGATATCTACGTTTGTCATTTGTGATAAAAGAAAACCTTAACTCGATATAGCTAAAATATTGCTCGTATGTCGTTAAAAACCATCCACCCACTTTAAGATATATCTGTACTTTCTTTTTGATATACCAGTAGTATACATAAAACATCTATATTTAATATTTTATTTACAATAACAAACAAAATATTTTTCTTAAATGTTTGTAGCAAACACTTATTTATAGGTAAATTATATATACATTTTATGACAGTTTTATCTTTTATGCAGGGTCTCTACATTCTCAGTAAAATGTTTATGTATTAAACGTTCTTTAATAAAAAAAAATTACAATTATTTATATGTATAAGGTATAACATTTCGGGGCATACATTAATTTCTACTTTAAATGACTTCGATTGATATTGTTTTGTACTGTAAGCAGTATAATATTTTATATAGAATATATCCAACGTGTATCGGGTAGATCATAGATTTGAAGCTCGATCGTGTCAAAGCAAAGACTATAAATTTGGTATCAGTTGCTTCTCTGCTAAGCACGTAGCATTAAGGAGAAAGAACAAAGACTGCTTTGCTCGGAATCAGGATGATGGTTTCGAGTTGGGCGACATGTCTATCCGAGTTCAGTTGTTTCAGTGAGATAACACTATAAAAATCCAACTCAGCGTGGTGGTCTAATACAAAGCGGACCTTATCATCATCTCGTTGAAAATTAACTTGTTCTCGAGATCATATAGCTAAAAAATTGCTGAGTTGGCGTTAAACAATAATAACCCAATCACTCACTATATGTTTAACTCTAAATAACGTGATAACTAAGGGAGATAATTAGACAAATTATGGGCACCTAAACTAAACATTATTTACAATTATCTTTAAATCCGTCATGAAATTAACATGGTAGTGGCATTGTACGCATGGGTGTTCTAATATGGTCGTACGGAAATACACATTGTTCGAAAACGTATGGATGCCATGCTATTAAAGATTATTATGAGTGTTTATCGCCAATTTGAATAAGAGATCAGCTATATCGGGGCAGACAGTTATATTGGCAAAAGTACATGAGCAACCGGATGTCATAACCCACAAGTCAATGAGAACAAATAATGTGTCGATTATCAGCTATGTCGGGACTGTCAGTTTCATTGGCGGAGGAACTTGAGTACCCGGATACAGTCATAAAACATAGAAGTCAATGACAACCAACAGTTGACGTTGAATAATCACTCAATCATTCACTCCAAAAGTTATCGTGTAATATTCCGCGGTAGTCGCACTTGGCAAAATACTATGGGAAAAATAAACTCACGTTTTCCATTTGATATGCTCGAGCTTGGAGTTTTTATTCAGACTTCGTATAACTTCGTCGTATTCTAAACTAATAAATCAAGGCATTTTAAAAGAACCGTCTTATCTCATTTTCAAAAGGCCTTTTTCGCTAGATATCAACACCTTGTCGAAAAATATTCTGTCAATTTCGCACAGATGGCGAAAGATAGTATTGGTAATTATATTTTGGTTCAAAGTTGACTATCGTTTCACTATTAAAGGGATATTAAAGCTCATTTTGGTATTTTTTTTTATCTCATGAAAACTTGCAATTAGTTCAATAAATGATATTTATGATAAATTATCCCAGTTTTTATAAATGAATCTTTGTAAAAGTGACATAATTCGTTGATAATTCTGTCATGTCATGCGGTTTTCTCTGGGTTTTTCCAATAATTGAATTTTTTGCTTCCTAGACAAAAATTTATTTCGACACTTTTAAGTGATATTTTAACGATATTAGGGATTATATGGGCGTGTAAAGTATTTTTGGATTGTTTTTACAATTAAATTGAAAAGAAACAACCTTCGTTATGAGTTGAAAAAATAATACGAGCTTTAGTATCCCTTTAAGGAATACGATTGTCTTGTATGTACTATCTAATATTGAACACATCGACTCTCTTTATTAGAACTAATGTTATGTATATTACAACTGCCGTGTCACGGAGATTAAATGTATTATGTCTATTGTTCAAAAGAGTACCGTTCTTCATGATATTGAACATTTTATTCAAATTTGAGCATTGATCAAATAAATTGACAAACACAAAATACCACACCGTCGAAATACTTTGATTTCAAAGCTGAATGCACATAATAATGGTACTAGGGTAAATATGAACATTATTTTCTCTACCCGAGGGTGGGGTTTAAGAGTAAACATATAAGATAAAACAAAAAAAAGGACAAAGACACGAACAATGTGAAATCCAACAAAAGCTGAGCGTGCGATCATGTGCTCTGAAAGGATAAGATTTTCCTGCTTCATAGATGACATCTGTCGTGTACTGCATGTAATGAAACCAAACCTACCACAACAAATGTACCATGAACAACTCCCCACAAACAAACTCATGGCGTTGTTTACATTTCAAAATGTTCGTATATCCCACATATTTAAGCCATTTTGGTTGTCTTGCTCCTACTATAGAAATTTATATTATTGGGCTTTGAGCGTACCTGATAAAGTTTATTCCAGTAACGCACCTGATAAAGGTTATTACAGTACCGTACCTGATGAAGGTTATTCCAGGAACGTACCTAATAAAGGTTATTCCAGTAACGTACCTGATAAAGGTTATTACAGAAACGTACCTGATGAAGGTTATTACAGAAACGTACCTGATGAAGGTTATTCCAGTAACGTACCTGATAAAGGTTATTCCAGTAACGTATCTGATAAAGGTTATTCCAATAACGTACCTGATAAAGGTTATTCCAGTAACGTACCTGATAAAGGTTATTCCAGTAACGTACCTGATAAAGGTTATTCCACAAATTCTATGCATCGTGCACATTAAGTTTGATATCTACCTTCTCATTTTTTAATACGAACCGCATCAGTGTTGTAATAGTAAGCGTCCTCGCATCGCCTGCGAAAGATCGTCGATTCGATCCCCGGTTGGGTAAAAATTAAAGTTTCAAATTACTAATGATAAAAAAACATAGACTGGTGACTCGGAATCAGGATGATTGTTGTTTCAGTGACCTAAGACTATACAAATCTAGCGTGTTGGTCTAGTACAAATTTGACTTCATCATCATCTGATTGAAATGTAGCTTGTTCTCGCCATAAGAAGAGTTTGAAGATATCAAAAGGGGCAATCAGAATCCGTATATCGAAGTTCAGACAACACAATGACCAAAAGAAAAAGTACAAACTGACAAACAACGATCTACAAAACATACATATAAAACTAAAGATCTAATAACACTAGCCCCACTAAAAACCGGGGGAGAACTCAGGTGCTTCGGAAGGGTAAGCAGTTCCTGCTCCACTAGTAGCACCCATCGTGTTAATCCAGTAACAAACCCGGTGAAACATAGCTCACTTCGAGTTAAACAACAATCACAAAGTCACTCAATCAACCACATACGTTTTTTTGTGTCACCATCTAGCATATTTCATGGTAGCCGAATCAGCCGAAAAATTGTGGTCTTGTATGAAGCTTAGATTGTGTACTTTAACATTCAACCTTTAAATACTAGTTCTATAGGGCACAGATGAATGATAATATGAGACGATAAAGGTTGTTGGGTTTTTCTGACATTAATGTGACCTTTTAAAAGCTTTTGGCTGCCAGCAACATATATTTTACAGATATATTATTATTTGAAATATGCATACAACTGATGCACTAATAATTTAATATTTTAATTTCATCATTAATTAATGTTTCTTCAATATTTTCCACCATATATTTTGGCAAAGACTCTGAGAACTATCAAATATTTGATATTGCCCCTTAACGTCATCCCGCATAAGATACTAGTCTTTTAATTTCATCATTAATTAATATTTCTTCAATATTTTCTACCATATATTGTTTCTCAGACTGAGATATTAAATAAGTTGTATTGCACCTAAATGTCATTCCGCATACGCATAAAATAGTGCACAATTGTTACAATAATATCGTCGGCAGTGACATTTAATTTGCAAGTCTAGATATGTTATTAAAATCTATGTATTAATATGCTTAAAATAGGATTTATTACTAATATATAAATGTTTTATCATTTCCTTATTACGTCATCATCTATGTGATATTGGAATCATGACGTCACATGTAATTTGTGTTCCTGACATTAAAAGTTATAAATAGAACGTCCGTACATTGTAAAATGACATTAAACAATAACACATATTTATTTTTATGTCATTTAAAAGTGCAGACATGTTGCAATGCATTAGATTTAACCTTTGATGACAATAATCAATACTAAGCTATTATAACACATCTTTTGTGTACAGTACAATTAATTAATTTAATTCCGAATGCATAACTTCAGTAAATATTTAGAGTGCTTATCGAAAGTCATCACGTCTGCTTTTTCTAAATCTCCAATAATTGAAACAAGTATCATGACATCAAAGGACATGTGGCCAGAAAATGTATTATTTCGAGTAATCAGCCGTTGAATTTATATGAACCTCATTATTTTCGATTGTCATTCGGTTGATTGATTGATTGGTGTTTAATGACAACTTTAGCAGTATTTCAGCTAAGTCGTGGCGGATTGTCAGTTGGTCCATTGCAAGTCTTTAGCTTAGATTGTGATGTGTAATATTTTTTTTTGCTGTCGAAGGACACAATAAAGGAAAGTTTCATCACGTGGAAGTGGCAGTACTATGTATGAGATACAGTACTATTGAAACTAAAGAAGTGACCCGTATTGGAAATAACGGGTTTCTTTTTCTGCATAAGTACTCAGGTGAAGGTCGAGGTGAGTAGGAACACAGGCATTTGACCGATGGACATTAATTTCCTCGTGCTTGCCACGGAGGTACGTATTTTCAGGGCTAGTAACGATGTAGGGCCTCTATTTGTGGGTCCTGGGTCCACACGAATACTATAGAAAAATACACAAGGTAAGAAACTTTAATTGAGGGATTATGTTTGATGTTCGAATAATATTTACATAGGCAATGTTACGTAAACATATCGAGATATATAATTCACTTGGGAACACATCGACCCAGTCTGAAGGTCAATGATCGTCAAGAGAATAACATATTGTGAGAACATTTAAAAAAAGACCCATCTATCTCTAGAATAAAATTTAAGTTACACGAATTCAAACAAATGGTTCGTTTTTTTGCCATTAGCTGATAAAAGAGCAAACAATGTTTTCCTTGTCTGACGCAAATATATTATACTGATGCTTGTCTACTGAAATATCTTTCGAAACGGGATTATCTCAAAAACAAATCGTGATGATAGTTTGTTTACGTGACCTTACATACCTATCCTTGCTATTGTGCATATTTCTTCCTTTCTTTATACCCGTGTTAACGGGTAATGGCATTTAACGCCCCTTTCAACAATATTTCAGTTATATCGTGGCGGTCAGTTCTATTAGTGGAGGAAATCGGAGTACGCGGAGAAAACCACCGACCTGGTGATATGCACTGATTGCACAGGTAGTTATAAATCCAACTACCATACGATCGCGACCACGAAGTCCCCCTTTTAATAAAGACATATGTATTACTAAAATAACAATAGAGTTTGGGTTGCACAAACGTCAATTAAATTTAAGTCTCTATTACGCCTTAAGTGTAAATTAATTTCATGTACATTTCAAATAATTAAGTTTTAATTGACACTTAAATTTAATTAAGGTTTGTGCCACTCAGTCCTGGTAAAATATTATCAGCGTAGAAAAGTTGGATATAGCGTTCTTGAAGGAGCAGCTTGACCTGGTAAAGATTTCACGTAAAAGTGCGCGCAGTTGTACGCGACCTTCCTGGACTGATAACGTATATTATACATTTGTCACAGCATGTTTAATTGGAAACATATCCATGACATAGCTGACCTTATCATATTACGAAAACCATATCAATTGTCCTCATTATTTCCAAATTATCTGATTTGTCATCATTGATTCGTATACAAAAGATGAATGGATTTACACGGGCATATCTAGTTTCATTAAAATTGCTTGAACAATACACGTGATCTTCTAGACCGGACTATATCTCTTGTGTTATATAATAACGCTATGGAATATTATATCAAATCTTATTTCGTAGTTTAGTGGTCATTACTGTTCCATTCTTCTACTAATTGAGAATACTTGCCAAAATATTGAAATGACGCATGCCGCCATTGTTTTGTGTTATTTCCCTAATGTCGAATATAAGTATGGACACAATGCAAAGAATAAAAGACCGATGTCAAAACAACTTGACATTAATGCTTTGTTCCCATTTTATAATACTACATGTCCCAAGCTGGGCAAGAATAAAAGACGGATGTAAAAATTAGCAAACATAATGCTTTGTTTCGTCTTATTATACTGTATGTCCCACTCTGCGAAAGAATAAAAGACCGATGTCAAAATGACCAGACATATTACTTTGTTTCTTGTTATAATACTTATATCTGAAACTGGAAAAGAATAAAAGATTGATGTCAAAATGACATGACTTTAATGCTTTGTTCCATGTTATAATAATACATGTCCCAAACTGGACAAGAATGAAAGACAGATGTCAAAATGACATGACTTTAATGCTTTGTTCCATGTTATAATAATACATGTCCCAAACTGGACAAGAATGAAAGACAGATGTCAAAATGACATGACTTTAATGCTTTCTTTCATATCATAATACGTTGTATACTAAGGGACAAAAAAAGTTCACACGTTTGTAAAACAGTGCACATGTATTCACAAAAAAAGTGACTGAAACCGACGTACAACGTCAAATATCTAAACTTAATAGTCCTTGCGATAATTGTGACCACTACGCCTACACGGATCATGTCTAAGGCACATTCGTTCAAATCTTAAAAAAAGACGTATTTTCATTTCTTATGTAGTTTTCTGGTAAATGTTGTTCAATCCAGTGAAACCTTTCTAATGTCATTACAAAATTTTCAATGACCTTCGCTGGAGAAATTGCACATGCACAAAACCATCAAAATGAATTTAGACTACCCTCAATGTTACGACTCAACTGCGGCGTTCATCCCCGGATTTTAATGGGGTTCGTGTTTCTCTATCTTTAGTTTTTGTGTAATGTTTTGTAGAACGTTGTTTGTCCTTTTGCCCTTTTTCGTTTGGCCATTGTGTTGTCTGTTCTTCGATTTACGGATTCTGATTACCCCTTTGGTATATATAATCTATACTCGTTGATTAATTGCGTAGGTTTGTTAGTTTAAAATAACCCAAAAAAATATTCAATATAAAATTATGAAGAAAAAAAAAATATATATATATACCCTTTCTTTTGTCCAATAGTATATTTTGCTTTATTTTTCTATTTGACTTTAAAATTTATCAAGGGAGAAATAAATGACAACATGTGCTGGACTTTCCAATTTCACTGGTTTTCAGACAATGTCAACATGACTCAGTTCATTACGAAATTAGTATGCTCATGACGGAATATCAGTACACAAACAGATCTGAAAATATCAAAATAAAATGGCATTTTCCTTGTCAGAAATGGGATTTATGATTGCATAGAGTGACTATCCTTTTGACTCATTTCCTATTTGTGACACGCAAATTACTAGCATTAAAAACCGACAAGAGTATCTCTCCCTCTGTTGTATTATATCTAAAATTGTCAATTAGAAAAAAAAAATACAATATTTACGAAGAGAAAAGATTATTTTTAGATCAAACGGACCGGTAATATGCAAACAAAACGTAGTTTTTTTTTTATTATCAATTCCTTGTAAAAGTCATTTCCGCATAGAAATGAAAGAACAGGTGCTAAAACATTTAATATAGTACATGTAAGAACAATTGGTTTGTTTTCAAAAGTGCAAAATAAAATTTTTTTGTGAGTTCAATTTTTCATGAATAATTTAATATAGTACATGTGCGAACATTTGGACCATTTTCAACAGTGCAAAAGAACTACTAGTATTAACAATTGTTAAATTTTCCATGCAACATTGAACATATGAATAATACGAGATGTTGCCGAGTTTCAAATGATAGGGTAGATATATTGTTTTATATAAGTACTTGAGTTCACCGGGTAGAATTAAGACCAAATTGTGTTTGGGAAGCTAGTATTACTTCTTGGTAATAAAAACTAAGATGTCAAATTTAGTGCGCACGACGCGTTTCTGGAATAACCGAGAACAGGTACGCTCAAAATCGAAAGATTTGAAAGCCAAATCATTTTAAAATCATTGTGAGCAATAAAATCAAAGAGCATAAATATGATAGCCAAAATCGTCTAAGGTCGTCTATGTCTGAGGGAGGAGACCCTTATTTTTAATAATAATTGCATTAATTAGGAACTGTAAATTTCAATAATATATCAGTACCAAAACGCCACAATATAGATGAAATATTGCTAAAGTTGGCGTTAAACATCAATCAATCAACCGAAACACTGACTACTGGGCGGACGATCCCCTCGGGGACTATTAATATATACGGTACTTGAATTTACTATTACACTTTCATTATTTACCACTTTATGTTTGCATTAGACCGTTTTACGATTTATGTAAAGTTAAAATTTTATCAAATGCTTCCTGTAACTGTGGCGCACCATGTGAAAATTCTCACCATTTCTTTTTTGATTGTGACAAATATACAGATAATAGGGAAATATTATTTAATAGTCTTAACTGGCTACCTTCTAACATTAATATTGATGTAAATCTACTGACAAAAGGAAGTGATCTCCTAACATATCAAGAAAATACAACTATTTTTAATCATGCTTTTAAATATATTAAAGACTCCAAAAGATTTACAATTGTCTAAATGATCTAAAGAACCAACACACATCTCCAAAAGTATTTATTCTCTTTTCTTTTTTTCTTTTTTTTTTATCGTATATTGTCTAGACCTATGTTTTTGTATATAATCATTCTTTGTTTATTTAACTCTATGCTATTATATACATATTATATCCTTTCATTGCGCATGCTAATCCATATTGTAAATTATTGTATTCGGGAGAAGACTTCATAAGTTGGTAAAACTTGTGTCCGATCCCTATTTGTTATATTTAGCAAATAAAAATATGTTTAAACTAAAACCGTTTTAGTTAATAACATCGAATTTGATCATAAATGTGATACTGTATTTAGTACGTCTTTGATTCATGCAGAATTTATGTGACACAACTGATTGCAAACATAGATCTTGATATGCGACATGGTAGAATGCTGAGAAAAACAATGAGAGATTAGAAATTTTGTGTTACATTCCGTTTTCAAGAGGAAGATGCTCAGCTAGAGATGTAATTAGTATCAAATGTATATGAATTTTATCATGTAAATAAATTGGGACAGCAAAACTATACAAACAATCATGTAAATAAATTATAACTTTACGATTGGCACGTGACCGGATATCTCTAAGGGGAGATCATCTTGCTTACAACGAGTCCCGAACGACCTCCCATCAAACTATTGTCTTTTGGTACCAGCTGGAAGTTGTCTGCAGCGTGCACTTGTAAGGTGAATGACATTCCCCATATAACCATTGTACTAATGCACAAAGTGGGTGGGATTTTCCACACAACCATTTAACACAATTTTAGAGGGTGTATTCCCCGCAACATATGGTCTATTGTCTATCACGGGAATCTGGGTAGACATAAACATGTTTAATAACGGTGTATGACTCAGGTCATTGTGATACATTTGCTATATCGAGACAATTCAAAGGATAAATTGTTCTTTAAACAGTGTTGTAACGTCATTGTATCCATGCCTCCAGCACAGTTTATACATGTATTTATATAAAATAATTGATGGTGTGTTTGATCAGCAAACCGGGATATTATTAATATTTAATGAATTAATAGCGCACGGAGCGTTTCTGGAATAACCTTCATCAAGTAAGCTCAAAGCCTAAATTGGATAGCAAATATTGGCTAAGGCCACTCATGCATTAGAGAAGAGAACCTTAGTTTTAATAATAATGACATGGTTTAGGAACTGCAAATGTCGATAGAAGATATATTTAATAAACCATGTCAGCGCCGAAACACTGACTATTAAGCGGATGATAACCTCGGTGAATAATAGTCAACCAACAGAGGAATCGACCTAGTAAACTGCGATGCCTGTTACGAAATGTGGTGAATTCTATAAATACTATGCTTTGAATTACCATAAATACTCTTGATTGACACGAATACTTACCAGTGTTAACATATGAAGCAACTGGAATGTGCTGGTAGGAATTAAACGCCTAAAGGTACAGCTCCCACTATGGTCGAATGTCTTGATTGTCACAATGACAACGGGAGATCATGATGGATGGCGTAGGGGTATCTTGACGGGTTACCAACAATCTCTACTGAAAACATTTTGCTCATCAAAAGCTGGTACAATTGGTAAGAAAGGGTATGAATGTAATGAACATGTGGGATTATCCAACATTACACTTAAACACAAATTAAAGTAAGGAAACAGCGCTTGTATTGCTGTTCTGCATTTCACTCGATTTTTAGTTTTATTTGTATGTTTTGTAGATCGTTGTTTGTCCTTTTGTCTATTTCCGTTTGGCCATTGTGTTGTCTGTTCTTTTTCGATTTACGGATTCAAATTACCCCTTTGGTATCTTTCTTGCTTTTTGGTTGGCACAATGAAATTTGTTTTTCGAAAAAAAAGTCACCGTGGTCCGTTGTTTGTTATTTGCTTCTACAGTGGGAAATTGAACTATATGTATCTTAATGTTTTCATGAAATCATCATTTAATAATAGATTTATAACAAAATTAGATGTGTAGAATTTGAATCATACGTCAATTAATGCATTTCCTTTTAACGAAATAAAAATAAAAATGATGTATCGATTTGTTTTGATATTTCTATGAGAATCAAGTGATATATGACAATCCTTGAACAACAAATGTTTTATTCTGCAATATTTAATGTTTTAATATCCGCCTAACATCAGTTAATCTTGCATTAAAACACTGAAAGAGCACTTTGACCGAGGAATATCGTATCATGATGTATATCGTTTTCCATTAGTGCCCCAGATGAACAATTTACACTCCATAAACTCCTTACAACATTGAAAACAAAAAAGGAAATTGGCTGACGGATGGAATGAGAGATCCTTCTGGTAACTTAATTCAACATTTGTCAAACTTGACGACGGCGTTTTTATCTATTAAAATACAATTTAGATTTATTGCCAGACATCCGGAACATATTCACTACTCGGAATCTATCGGTCAATTGATTGCAAAGGTGTGCTGCAATAATTCAAAATCAATTAAAATGACGACAAATAAAATAGAAATAGCTCAATAAGATTATTTTTAGGTAAAAGGAAGAACTCTTAATATTGAATGGTATATCAACAGATTAATGCTCTTAACTATTGGCTAAATGTCATTGACTCTTATATAACTATATCACCAACACTATCGACACATATATAAAGTACAATGTACACATCATTAAGGAGTAAGAACAAAGACGAGTTCACTCGGAACCAGGAAAATATGTCCAAATGGAGTGATATCACTATCGGTGGACTGTTCTTTCAGTCAGCTAGCATTGTAAATATCACACTAAGTATGGTGGTTTAATACACAACGGACATAATCCTCATCCCATCGAAATGTAACTTGTTCTCGTCATGATATGTCTGAAAAGTAGTTCACCTAGCGTAGGCAACACGCAGTCACTCACTGAATTGTAGGAGAGCTCAGAAAGTAGGTCAGGCCAGTAAGCATTGACTAATGCTTTAAAAGTTCAAAACATAGACACAACAAATGTATGCATAGAACTGTGCCCTTTATGTAATCAGTAGAAAAACACACTAATTGTAGTATAAAACACTATTAAAAAACACACATAAAAGCATAAATTTATCGCCAATTACATAATTGATATGTATAGCAAATTCTGTAATGATGATGATGATAAGTAGACGAATAATGGGTGTCATTGTACTAGTTTGTATGCCATTTCATGTTCCGCCATCCTTTTTTGCTATCGTTTGATTTATGCTGGAGAGCAAATAGCGTTTTATCCGGACCTTCTAGAGGTTGTACCCAGCTTTTGATAAGGAAGTATTGCAAGCAAGAAGAGTTTGAAGATACCAAAGGGGTAATCAGAATCCGTACATCGAAGAAGGACATACAACACAATGGCCAAAAGAAAAAGTACAAAAGGATTAACAACGATCTACAAAACATACACATAAAACTAAAGATCGAGTAACATGAACCCCACTGAAACCGGGGATGAACTCAAGTGCTCCGGAAGGGTGAGTAATATCGGTCAAAATGCTATATTTTGTGTTTAGCTCTTTTGACATACTCTATATTTATAAAGAAAGATATGTAATTCATAATACGGTATTAGAAATAGTTTTCTCCGAATTCGTAAAAATACATAGTTACGGTGATAAATATGAATTAAAAATGTCCAGCTGTCAGTACAAAACTCACCCAGTAATTAATTTCGGTTTGAAATGAAAGTATTCTATGATATGAATCATGGCAGCGTGGTCAACATAATCATGCTTGTAATAATAGAGAAATTATTACGGAACAAACCGACCCGTCATTGACTTTTCACTTATGTTATTCATTCGTCATATTAGTATTCCATAAAGCGCTCTACTGTATAGGAAAACATTGAAAATGTAGTAACATCTCACGGGCTTTGTGCTCAACACAATAATAGACCTACAGTGCAATATACATGCGAATAACGTTTGTCACTAGTTTGATTAATGTATTGTTAAAGAGTGTGTCCGACGCAGATTAATATATGGTAACCTTTACGTCTTGATGGTCACAACGAACGGTAATTATAATTTGATGATACTGATGAAATATATGATATTGATAAATTTCCTTGAATTCCAATTCCTGAAGAGTATTACATAAAATGTGTTGCATGATGTTTAACCATCCCCGAGAGAAACACTGACAGATTTAACAAATCATGCTTCATTAATACCTTATAGGGTGAGTTCTGTAAAACTAGATTGTCGGCTAGAGTCCAGTTGGATCAACAAACTATTAAAATATGGGACTCTGGCAACTTTCGAGTTTTGGTCGCGAATCTGCATATTTAAAGAACAGCAGTTTGATTGGTCTGACATCACTCGAGAGTTGCTAGAGTCTGTCACATTCGAAAGTTCTATTGGTGACAGGCAGTCATTATTTACTATATATATATATATATACATCATACATATCATAGAATACACAATTTTAAGTTGTCGTACATGTACATTTCAACAGAAATTTGCAAGGCCTCTACCTATGCAATGATTGCTTGACAACCACAAGACGTGTTAGTTCAGTATGCAATCATTGCCTGACAACCACAAGCCATGTTAGTTCAGTATGCAATCAATGCCTGACAACCACAAGCCATGTTAGTTCAGTATGCAATCATTGCCTGACAACCACAAGCCATGTTTGTTCAGTATGCAATCATTGCCTGACAACAACAAGCCATGTTAGTTCAGTATGCAATGATTTCTTGACAACCACAAGACATGTTAGTTCAGTATGCAATGATTGCTTGACAACCACAAGACGTGTTAGTTCAGTATGCAATCATTGTTTGACAACCACAAGACGTGTTAGTTCAGTATATAATCATTGCTTGACAACCACAAGATATGTTAGTTCAGTATGCAATGATTGCTTGACAACTACAAGACATGTTAGTTCAGTTCCCGCTCATGACAAGATATAATCGACACATAATTTGTTGGTTGTCATTGACTTCTATGTTCCATGACTTTATTTGGGTACTCAAGTTCCTCCGCTAATGAAACTGACAGTCCCGATATAGCGATAATCCGACACTTTTTGTTGTTGTCATTGACTTGTGGGTTATGACATCCGGGTGTTCATGTACTTTTGCCAATATATCTGACTGTCCCGATATAGCTGCTCTATTATTCAAATTGGCGATAAACACACATAATAATATGGCATCAATTAGTTTTTGGACAATGTGTATTTCCGTACGACCATATTAGAACATCCATACATGTAATACCATTAACATGTTAATTTTATGACGGATTTAAAGATAGTTGTAAACAATGTGTAGTTATCAGGTGCTGGTAATTTGTCTAATTATCTCCTTAGGTATCACGTTATTTAGAGTTAAAAATATAGTGAGTGATTGGGTGATTATTGTTTAACGCTAACTCAGCAATTCTTCAGCTAGCTATATCATGGCAAGAACAAGTCAATGTTTAATGTAATGCTGATGAGACTGTCTTTGTACTTGACAAACACGCTTATTTGGGTTTTTATAGTGCCACACCACTGAAACAACAGTCCACAGGTAGACATGATGCCCCACTCGGACACATTATCCTGATTCCGAGCCCACCAGTCTTTGACCTTTATCAATACTGCTGAGTGCTTATAGGAGAAGCAACACATACCAATATTATATTCGTTGGTTTGACCGATCGGTGCTCGACCCCACGATCTACAACACTTGAGGCTAGCACCGATGCGGTTACTATATATCGCAAATATGTATATGTTCGATGCAATTTGATTGTTCAAATGCAACGGATGTAAGATACATACACACAATATGGTTTTCTATGCATGCAGTAACTTGAGTAATATTGAAGAAACATGTACTGGAGATAAACTATAGAATAGAGGTTTATTTTTCTCAGCTGTGTTTACATGTTACAGACATTAGTTAAAGTGACTTTGTGCTTTGTTACGTCGATTGAAACGTTTACATGATCAAGTACTAAAACTTAAAACGTTTACGTGATCAAGTATTATAACTTAAATATCATCTAGATAGTGATACGGTAGAAGAAAACCAGAACGAATTAGCTTATCTAATTTATGATTGTGTGAAATTAACACCACTGATGTTTATCTTTCCTACATAAATTCAATGTATTGATATCTTTTTTTGCATCTTTGTGGAACACACAATTCTGTATAAATTCGTCCTTATCAAAATATATTAACTTAATCTAAGTAGAAAATTGTTTCGACAGATGATCAATTACAAAAATGCATGTGAAAGTAAAACATGGAAAATTGTAATATAAATGTAGTATCGACAGAATTATGTGGCTGTTTTGTATATTGTTAAAAACCGCATCGATGGTTAGTGTGTTCGCCACAATTGTGGTAAATATGTAGTTAGAACACCTGTTTGGTCAAACTAAGGACAATACAACTGGTATTTGCTGCTTTTCTGCTAAGCACACGGCATTAATGGGTAAGAACAAAGACTGGTTTGTTCGGAATCAGCATAATGTGGCCGATTGGGGTGACATGTCTATCCGACGACTATTGTAGTAAGCTGGCATTATCAAAATCCAACTCAATGTGTTGGTCTAGTACAAAGCGGATATCGCCATTATCGCATCAAAATGTGACTTGTTCTCGCCATGGTATAACTGAAAAAATGCCCACTTGGCGTTAAGCAACAATTACTCATTCGTGTGTTTGAAACACGTCTATCACTTTCTCGTTTCAATAATCATATAATCATGACAAATATGTGCATAATTTATATACATGTATTATCTATAATAAAATGATAAGCTCATACACGTTTAATATAATTATTGAATTTGCTTTGTAGGAAATCACGGACTTTAAAATTGGACAAGTGTCCTGTGGCGTGTATCGACGTGCTGAGGGTGTATATTGTATGGTATTTCTTGTACCTCTCACATGTTGGAATAGGTTCGAGTTGCTATGTTCCTGCAATTTAAAATCCATTGAAATCTAGTGACAAAATCAACGTTAGAGAATACTGTAGGGGCAGTCAAAAAGGACAAGCCAGGGAAAATGGTCACATAGGGTACACAAGTCGAAGACAAACAAAACAAAAAACACAACACAATTAATATATGTTGGACACTACTATAAACATGCAAACACAAATAACGTAAATAAGACATGAGTCCTCCTACAAACAACTGGAGGTAAAGACGAACCAAATAAACACAAATAACGTAGATAAGACATGATCCCCCCTACAAAGAACTGGAGGTAAAGACGAACCAAATAAACACAAATAACGTAAATAAGACATGAGTCCTCCTACAAACAACTGGAGGCAAAGACGAACCAAATAAACACAAATAACGTAGATAAGACATGAGCTCTCCTACAAACAACTGGAGGTAAAGACGAACCAAATAAACACAAATAACGTAGATAAGACATGAGCTCTCCTACAAACATCTGGAGGTAAAGACGAACCAAATAAACACAAATAACGTAGATAAGACATGA
>MJUT01023676.1:43274-54177 GCA_002080005.1 Gigantidas platifrons
TTCCTTTGGAGCTTTGATTTTTATATGGGTTCCATCAATGGCACCTATAACATTTTGGAAATTAGCTTTTCTTGCAAAACCATCAATGACATTTTCTCTTTGAACTCCTATGGGCCATGTAATAAACTTTGCTTTCAAATAATTCAAGAAAACTTGAAAAAGACGATCTCTGCACCTAACAACAGAAGCTTCTGCAACATTAAATCTGTCAGCAATGCGGTTAAGTGTTTCTTGGCTTGAAACATACCACAACATAATAAGGAGTTGCTTGAAAATCGGTATAGGATCCCTCCCTCCTGTCCAACTTGGTAGAAGTGCTTGATATTCTTGAATGTTGGCACATATTGTTTCAAAAGTTGTCATGGAGATTCTAAAGAAACGTTTAAAATCATCCAATAAATACTGAGACACAACTTCTTCCACATACCCCTCTATCTTTATTTTCTCTTGGCGAATACTGAAAAAAAAAGAATCTCAATTTACTGACAACTTATAACAAGGAATAAATTTCATTTTAGAAAAAAAGTTGGCTATTGACAATTTTAAACTTTTTTAGAGAAGAGGTATACGAAAATTCTACCAAGGTAAGCAATAAAGTATGAAACAAGTGGTTGCTGACAAGACCTTTGTGCAGTGTTAAATTGTGTGTATTTTACACATGGTTCTGACCAAGCACAGTTCGGCTATGGAAGCCACTTTGTGGGTGCTGGATATAAGTCTGAAAGGGGGTCCTAAGTAGGTTCAGAAAAAGTGAATTGGACAGACGGACGATTGACGCCAACTGTAAAAATCCGTTCAGAGATAACTTCAAAATGTGGTTTTATATAAAATATACAGTGAAAAATCGCAAGTGACGAGTATTTTTTAGCCAAACTATCTAGTTCCAGTTCCACAGCAAATCATTTTATACAAAATATCACCAATGACTACTCACGTTGATGCGGCAACAATTGCCACAACTGCTGCAGTTCTTTCGTTGACATAGTCGTCATCATCATCATCATCATCATCTAATTTCATTAGACTAGTCAGGTATACCATACATCTACTGTTCGCCATATTGTTTGTTCGAAATGTCTTTGTGCATTTCATTGATCCAGAACATTGCGGACGTTCGGGGGATGTTCCAAACAAGTCAAAGAAATACACCCGTGCACTTCATTGACCAAGGGCACATGGAATGTTTGGAACATGTTCGGAACAGTCCAAAGAAATACACCCATTGTTCCGCACAACTAATAGACGGCGATCGCGCGAGTTGTTGTTTCATTGTTCCGCACAACTAATTGACGGCGATCGCGCTAGTTGTGAATTTCATTGTTCCGCACAACTAATTGACGGCGATCGCGCGAGTTGTTGTTTCATTGTTCCGCACAGCTAATTGACGGCGATCGCGCGAGTTGTGTGTTTCATTGTTCCGCACAACTAATTGACGGCGATCGCGTGAGTTGTGTGTTTCATTGTTCCGCACAAATAATTGACGGCGATCGCGTGAGTTGTGTGTTTCATTGTTCCGCACAACTAATTGACGGTGAGTTGTGTGTTTCATTGTTCCACACAAATAATAGGCGCCTATTTCTGAAAGAAATTGAGCCCCTGTGATTTATTCAATTACAGGAATATGATACAGTTTAGATTTATCGATATTGTTCCTTTATTTATTTTTAAATTGTTTTTATAGTGCATAAGCTGGGGAACAACCCGTAAATATACCTTTACACATTCGTTTCGTTTTGAGAATTAAAGAGTTATGTATTGAGCGTATTTACATAAAATCCGATTTGATAGTGTTTTATTGAAGACGACATCTTAGCATAGATATATCTGATAATTATCGGCGGATGTAAATATCTATCGATACAATCTAATTTAAATTATATCTTGAATTGCCCCCTTTTTTCTAATATGTCGCTCAGAAAAAAATGCAAGATCTAATTTTAACTAGATTGTTATTGATATGGAAAGAAATGCAAATGTGTTACGTTTTAGATCTATATTCACGCTTATGAACAAACAAGCTTCATTGAATTATTAAATGTTACCAGTATTTTATGTTTAAGATGGCATCTGGGAACACTTAGGTATAAACTATAATTGATTCTTACATTAACACTGCGTCCTGCATGATCGCTGCAACGCTTTGAAATATTGTGGTTAAATTGATATTTTAATTATAGTTTTGTTCGATGTAATTATTCCATAATTTAGTGTCAACCTACTTTAACACGACGTCCAAGTCACTTGACAAAACATCAATGAAAACTAAATTTCATGAAAGGATCAAACACATTTCAAAATAATTGTCCAGAAACAATTTTCGAGAAGTTGCATGAACGCTTTCGTACTATAAAAAGACAATTGTTTCGAGACCTACACAATGACGCTTTATTTCCTGAAGGAAGTATCGAGGTAAAAATTACAAAAACGATTTCAGTGACATGTAAACACATATGTTGATGCTGCATAATCAAGGTTTTTATTTTGCTTATACAGCAAGGACTAAGAATAACTGATTTGAAATCAGTATACATCTCAAGAAATATATTTTTTAATCGAACCCCGCGCAGGCGAGGTGTACTCGATACAATATAAGGCGATAAAGTTTGTCAGTGACTTGCTACAGGTCGGTGGTTTTCTTTGGGTTCTCCGGTTTCCTCCACCAATAAAACCTCCCGCCACGATATAATTGAAATATTGCTGAAAGTGGTGTTAAATATCATAACCCCAAACCCTTCATTTGATAAATAATGAGATTGCGTTTCATACCAGGAATACTTTCTTGTATAACTGAAAATAAAATGCTCTTCTATATGACTAACAGGACAGCTAGCAACACGTGAAAATTCCCAAGGCGTAAACTTAAAAGACATGTTACTAAACTAAAAAACAATAAAACATCCTTCTCTGGAACCGATGACATGTATTATTAAAACCTGACTACCATCAAATGAGTTTGGTGATCACGCTTTGTGAAAGCAGCAACCTTTAGATAAGGCCTCAACTACAATGGTATGAACTCGGATTTCAGATTAGTATTTGAATTTTAATAAATCACGATGCAGCTGGTTTTCTGAAAAATATTATACGTTTTGATTTACTTCACCACTGTTGAAAATGTAGCTGTATATCAGCTGTATTACGCTTTGTCACGCGAAGCCTCAAAGTCTTACTTGTATTATTAAGATTAGGTTACATCTATTATTAGGATTATGTCACATATACCTTGGCACACAAAGTGTAAATTTTACATGATAGCATCGACAAGTTTAATATTTACAGAGTTTCGAGATTTAAAAAGGGGAGAAATACATTCCATGAGTTTAATCAGCGATGGTGGTAAATTCCACCAATATCAACAAAACGGAAAATCATACCTCATCTTAACTGAACCCATTGAACACAAAACATGCATATGACGTTGGAAATCCAGGTCCTGTCTTGGGACTTTGTCTATAACGATATAAACTTCACCAGGCAGTATCAGTTACATCACGTGCTATAAATAGAACAGAAATTATAATATGACGTCCTTCAAACGCTTTGAGTCCAAACCCGTGGTAAAAATAATATATACCTACAACCATTGTCATTTATGACGTCATCGACAATTTATAACGATATTTTACCAATTTTTACATATTAGAATCGAAATAATTCATGGAAGCCATATGTATATATTGTTTTTACCACGGGTAGGCCCTTTATGTCAGCCTTTTACCGCTCGCTAACGCTCGGGGTAAAATTTCGTGACATAAAGGGCCTACCCGTGGTAAAAACAATATATACATATGGCTTCCATGAATTAGTTCTTAAGTATACTAATAAGACACCAGGGTGTAATGACCCTAAACCAATGATAAGCTAGTCTTATATTGATGTAATGTATATGTATGTATTTATATAACTAGAATGTCATTACCAAATAAGGGCATATTTCAGACATGTGACACTTTGACCATTTTAGCAACTTATGAAAAAAGACATTCTGGTACTGATGCAAAATAACTTAAGTTTTGCAAACAAATGACATTCCTTTTATTTTAAATTACCCACATGATATGTTACACTTGTTAGCCGTTCGTGATCAAATTAACATGAATTTTTAAACAATTAAAAGTCAAACATGCCTAATATCTACATATATGTTTATATTGTTATTATATTAGGTTTATGATGTTTAGCGTCACTTTCAGCATATTTTAGTTTATCGTGGCGGTCAGTTTTATTGGTGGAGAAAACCAGAATACCCGGAGAAGACCACTGACCTGTCGCAAGTCACTGACAAACTTTATCTCATAATGTTGTATCGAGTATACCTCACCTGAACGGGATTCGAACTCACATTTTGTAAATTGTAAAAAGTAACTATGATTTTTTTCTTCACGAATTATTAATCAGATTCAAGAAGTGTTTTTCATATACATTGAAACCTGCCTAGATTGCACATTCTCGTGGCAAACTGTTGTGTTCTGAATAGACAGGTGTTCGGTTTATGCAGGTTAAATTAAGACAGGTTCACTGCGAGAAGAGTGAACTTTATTTGAAGTTCGGTTTTTACAGGTTTCTAGTTTATTCAATGCTCGGTTTAGACAGCTTTCACCGTAGAACGTGAGAATCCAAAGATTAAATAGAAAATGTTTTCAGATGGCAACATTTGCATTCATGATTGTATGCGGTATTTAAAACATATCTGATGTGGAATATAACATAAATAAATAAACAAGTAAAATAATTCATTGTTAACAGACGTAATTGGTCTTTTCCTTCAGTGCTTTACCTTGACTTGTGTAAATACTATATTCCTGTAATTAAAAGTCAGCATCGATCACAAAGCAGTTTATGCAACATTTAAACCCTTGAAAATGTTTGCATGCAATTATGTCAGAGAATTATGGATGGCAGGTGATTTTTATATGCTATTAATTCACCGCCCAGGGAAGTCACACAAGTATACACAGGTACGAGTTACGCTTTCAATTGTGAACTCCCCATCCCTCATAACCAGCTGTGAGACGATGCATTTTACTCTGTGATAAATTACATCTAAATACTTCATGTGAAATATATAAATATAAACATTATCTTCTATCACATATTGTAATAAATAAAGATTTTAGTAATAGTGTTGAATGTGAACTTAAATATATAACCGGATTGGATAACTGTGTTTGTTTGCGTATAGTCGTGTCCAACACATATTGTCTTGTGTTTTTGTTTTGTTTTTCTTCGTCTTGTGTACCCTATGTAGCCGATTTCTCTGGATTTTCTATTTTTGATTGCCCCTTCGGCATGCTCTAACGGTTAGTAATGCCTTCTAACATATGGAATTTGGCAAGACAGATAATTGGTCAATATTATGTACTTACATGCGTGTCCACTGATGTCGACGTCGTCATCTAAACATGTAGGTTATCTATTTCCAAGTCCATAGCATACCTAGTACTGGCGTTAAGTTTTTTTTTAAATAATGTAAAGTTATGTCCTCATGTGTATATTAGTTTTTGGAATTTAATATCTCGCCACCTTCGTTAGCCTGTCTGGGAGGATCTACGTTTTCACATGTTACTCAGGGAGGATCTACGTTTGCACATGTTGCTCAGGGAGGGTCTACGTTTTCACATGTTACTCAGGGAGGATCTACGTTTGCACATGTTACTCAGGGACGATCTACGTTTTCACGTTACTCAGGGAGGATCTACGTTTTCACATGTTACTCAGGAGGATCTACGTTTTCACATGTTACTCAGGGAGGATCTACATTTGCACATGTTACTCATGATCAGGGAGGATCTACGTTTTCACCTGTTACTCAGGGAGGATCTACGTTTGCACATGTTACTCAGGGAGGATCTGCGTTTTCACATGTTACTCAGGGAGGATCAACGTTTTCACATGTCACTCAGCGAGGATCTACGTTTGCACATGTTACTCAGGGAAGATCTACGTTTTCACATGTTACTCAGGGAGGATCTACGTTTGCACATGTTACTCAGGGAGGATCTATGTTTGCACATGTTACTGTTCGTAGTTTTATTTATGTAATTAAGAAAGTTCAGGAGGGGTGGTGCGTGTTCTGGTTACATGTAGTTGGTATGGTTAAAGCACACTACTTTTACCTTTTTCCACAACCAGCATAAGCTACACGAATGACCAATGATCAGTTCTCCTTACCATGAACTTATCTCAACCCACCAACTCTATTCTGAGTATTAACTGAATTGTTAGTATGAGTAACATCACGGGTGTCAATGGCTGAGGAGAAAATACTTACCTCTGTTTATTATTTGGGTTCAGTGTTGTTGTTTTTATTTAAATTTCATTTTCTGTGTTCAATTTTTGTGAATTGTATTTGCCCATGTCTTTATTTTATAATTGTTTTGTTTTGTTTTGCTTTGATTTATGACTATTTATTATGTTGGTACCTTCTAACGTTGTACGACACAAGTACCTGCTTTATCTTTGGACATTTTCCAATGTAAATGAACACTGCAAAATTATTTCATTTTGTTTGTTTTAATTCCTCATGCATCTTGACATTCATGATCCATCTTTTGAATGTTTACAGCAGCTAACAAGTAGCATACTTCCGCTGCGCATGCGTAAACTCTAAATAAACCTAAGAGAAAGGTTACAGGAGGTCAACAATCTGTCTTTTAAAGGAAATAACTATAATGTCGTTATAGTTTTTAAATTCTCACTACCAGTACAAGTTGTATCATTATAATTACATTATCGTGTTTCTTGTGCTCCTTGTGGTACGTTTAATTAATTCAGAGACCTTTGATTATGTAGAATATTAATTTATTTTTCCATTTTCAAATTCTCCTTATTCTTCTATTACACGCTGTTGAACTTTAGAACTGTTTATAAAGCTTTACCATACATAATTATCTAAAATATTATATTATACTGTGTTTATGCTATTTGGAGGAGGGATATAAACACGAAAAACACGAAGATGAATTTTTTTTTTTTTTTACTTTCAATCAAATTTTACTATTTTACGGTGTTATCTAGCGTTTATTTAGAGTTATTTTTATTAACTGACATTTACTTTTGAAATTTCCCTTTCCTTAACAGGTTTCGAACCCACGCCGTTCGACCATTGTATCAACTATTGCATATCATAATAACAAGCCATCTAACCTCCCCCTTTTAGCCATTTTCACTATATACAAAGATAGCATCAACACGTACCAAAGAGATACTTACGACGTTAAGGTGAAAATAAAGACTGGCATACTGCCTACGCATCTATCGATCACATATTTATATTAATTGGACAGAAATGTAAAATTATATATTGAAAGGGTTATGGTGTTTAACGCCACTTTCAAAACTATTCCAGTTATACCGTGGTGGTCAATTTTCTTTCTCCATAATGCTGCGTGCTTAGAGGATATCCGGAGAAGCAACAAATACCAATTTTAAAGTATTTGGTTTGACCCGATCGAGCTTCGAATCCACGATATACAGCACTCGAAGCGAGCAAGCTAAGCATCAAACCACTGCTGCTGTTTTTTCATGCCATGTTTTTCATGAAATAAGTTGCATTTATTGAACAAAAAGGCGAGTGTATTGGTGTAGGCCACGTGACGAGTTCGCAGAACGAGTCTGGTCTATCAAAATATCTGATGGTGCACGAGTAACTTTGTTCAATAAAGGACTTGTATCTTGCGACGTCAATCAAAGTTATCCGTCATTTTGTTTTTTAATTTTGCTGTTTGAGTGAGAGTATGTATGCTTTATGAAGATATCTTGTATATTTTGGTATCGCAGATATTGTATGATGTGACGTCATCTAGCTCCACCTCCTCTCTGGGTATCATGAGATATTGTACTACTGTTGACAATAGACAAGGGGAGAAAGCATGATACAAATATAACAATCACTACAATCAAGTGAAATAACAGTGTAGATATCGAGTTTAGGGCGTACGACTGGTTGCTGGAATAGACTTCATCGGGTGCGCTCATCGTCAAAATATTGGATTTGATTTAAATGTCTATGGGACCAGTGTAACCAAGGTACCTAAACAAGATAGACAAAATCGATAGGTGTCATACAATGCATATACCCAGATCGATCACGAAAGGATACTGGTTTGTATTAGGTATTATTTACATCTCCAGAGGGGGAGATATATAATATTTTTGTGACTAGCTTGGACGTTTGTTAATGTACTTTATTTCTTACGACTGTACGAGTATTGTATTTACCGACGATGGTCATATATGTATATCATTATCATGACAGTATATATATATATATATATAATATATCGATGGGTTAATGCCACAACCAAGTAAATAGAATTTATGGAAGCAATTATTTGGTCGTAAATACATCTATATTATAACATAAAGATTTGCCAGCATCGCGCTGAAACCTTAAAAACAGAAATAGTCAGATAAATAATTTATTGCATCATAAACATTACAATTGGTTTTGACGTTTCAAAATCAAATTTATTAATTGAAAATAATTTTGTCAAAACAACGTAACTGACAATACTTTGTTGTTGCATTCACATAATAGATTGAAAAAATTATCTTAAATGTGCATCAGGAATGTTACTAACAATAAGTCTTTGTGGCTTTCATAAAATTAAAAAAAAAAAAATATCTTTATTGTGCAAAAACCAATTAGCAGAAGATAATTGATTTTTGCATTTAGCAAATCAAATTCATTTTTAGATAACATTTTAGACACAACATCGTATCTCGAAATATCATCTTTTGGCATTTCAAAAGAATTCATGATTTATACCAATAATAATGCCATGAAATGTTAAGAAGAGATCATTTATTTTGGCACCTGAAATAAACATTAGTTTTTAATATTTCTTTTACACCAAAATGTTGTAGCCAATGGATAACTGATTTTTCTACAAAAAATAATAACTTGTTGGCATTAACATTTTACTTATATAGAATATGTTTTTCATTTTAAATATGGCAATTATCTTTAAAGTCCAAAACATCCCTTTTTTAATTCTAATTAATCTAATTTTAATTTATAAAAGTATCTGAACTATTGAAATGTCTAAAATGTCTATCAGAAATTTGAGGGAATTTACTACTTGTCAGAATCTTGTTCATTCTCCTCTGCATTGGGACTTAGGAGAGTGTCGTTGACCTTTGCATTTGCTGGTAGTTCCTTATAGAAATCGTGATATTCCACAGGAATGACACGGGATTTGCAAAGTCACAGCAGATCTTTTTTCTTTGCCAAAGATATTGCTTGTTTTGCTTTATATTTTCTTTGTAATTTGATGGTCTCTCTACTCCAATTAGAAAGTGTCGGAGTTAAAATATCAGTTGCACAGTTTGTCTATTTTCCATTACATTTCAATTCTTCCACTTCGGTACGAAAATGTATCCAGATAATATCTTCTTCAAATGATTCGTTTGTATCAGTATTTGAAAAGAAGGTAATATATTCATGGGCATGATCTATATGTTCACATAAAGTCTGTCTCAGGTCATTCTCATTTCGAACGTTTGGAACATGCAACAGAGCAGCCTTAAAAAACAGTTTCCGTCTGCTGCTACCTCTTTCCGAACAAGACCCTCTGTAGCAAGTAAGCGGTCTAGTTTTTCTTCACTACTGTTGCGCTCACGTTCGAAGTATTCTGCCTGCTGTTCACTAACTTCTTTCACAGATTGCATAGAATGATGTTCATTTACTGCATTCATACGAAAAAAAGGTGTTGTGTCAATTGTCTCTTTTGAACAGTTAGATATTTGTTTATTTGTTGCATGTTCCAGAGGGACAGAGTCCTTTTTGCTGATCTTTTATGGTAGTTTTGTTCCTTTTAAGTGTATTGTCGTTTTTCCTCTTCTTAATTGTTTCATTATTTATACTTTTCCTTCAATCTCTGTCACAATTTAACTTTTCTTTTTATTTTAATTGACTGCTTTGAAGTCTGTTTGACAGGTTCCATTTTTCATCTTCAGTGTCTGTATCGGTTTTTCCTGCTTCGAGTAAGTCAGCGGAAAGATTTGAGTCAGACGAATTATTGGTTAGTTTGTACGACTCCTCACTGTGAATAACGGACTCCACATCATCGTCACAATCGGCACTGGAACTTGTTTTCTTATATATATGAATGGAAAGTGGAATATTTTCACCACTACTATCATTTGCTAGCTGAGCTTCTTTCTTAATTACACCAGCTTCTTAATTTTCAGTTACAAGTCTGGGTTTCTTCGGTGTATTGTCCTCATGTTCTAGATCTTGTTGATTTGGTATATTGTGATCATGGTCTATATCTTGCTGATCACCAGTGTCTTGTCGTGTCGGTGTATTGTGCTCATGTTCTAGGTCTTGTTGATCACCAGTGTCTTGTTGATTTGGTGTATTGTCCTCATGTTCTAGGTCTTGTTGATCACCAGTGTCTTTTCTGTTTTGTGTATTTTCACTTTGTGCTAGATTCTGTTAATTCTCTGTATGTTGTGCAAAAGAGGATTGATTCTCATTTGGTATAATAATATTTGTATTGTTTCCTCTTACATTAGTCAATTGTTGATTTGGGTCACTTATGGGGGTAGTTATCTGGTCACCTATAGTGTTGACCCACTCATCATCAGATGACCACTCTGGACATTCCATTCTGAAATACAATATTTCAGATTATAAATTGTTAAATATATATAAGTTTGATATTGAAAGGCAACTTTCAGCAACTCTGAATTTTAAAATCTATCAACCCTTAATATAAAAACTTAACATACATTCAAACAAAGTTAGCATCCATAATAAATTAGTACTGAACCCTTTTACACCTTGATAATCATTCATATATAACCATTAATTAAAAAAGAAATTGATTTTTAGACATCAGGCTTAATCATTATTCCTTTTGCTTTACAGACACAAAAAAAAATCAATATCAAAATG
>MJUT01023676.1:71398-86304 GCA_002080005.1 Gigantidas platifrons
TCATGCCAAGATATGCTTTCTTTGTAAGAAATGTCAATGATACTGTTGAAATGTCTTTGATACCTATATACTGCTTGTTGTTAATGCTCATGCCAAGATATGCTTTCTTTGTAAGAAATGTCAATGATACTGTTGAAATGTCGTTGACACCTATATACTGCTGCTTGTTCATCCCATGCCAAGATATGCTTTCATGATATGCAGTTACATTTGTAAGAAATGTAATACATCATGGTCTTATCCCTGTATTCTTCATAAATGTGCAATTTAATGCCATATGACAATTATCTTAAGTCGATTAAACATGCCTGTTCAGTAAAAGTAATTCCGTCTAGTGCATCATTGCACCTAAGAGAACCCTTTTATATGATAGATGTCGCCATTAACTATTGGAAGCTTGTCGTTAATGGGAGGTAATCGAGGAGAACTTTTACATGGTCTTTATAACTCATCGTTTCCATTTCATTCAACAATGAGCGATTTCTACCATTTGATAAAACGTTTTGCTGACTATTTATCATCGACCATGGCCGTTGTTTCCAGGTCATTTGTATTAAGTGTAATTGTGCAAGGATTATATAAGATACTGTGAGGTGTTTATGTTGCTAATCATTGATCCAGAGATTATGTGCGATTAGATAATGAATGATTTATTACTTCTGTTTTATAGATCCCATAGGGAAAACCCACAAGTATAAAAATAGGTACTAGTGCGAAAAAGGCATCCATTAGAAATACCAAGACAGGTGAACTATATACAATCCGTACAGTGGATGGAATGTAAATGATTGTACCGGGTTTTAAGAATATCACGATCCTTGAGCATAAAAGACAAATGCAGCAGATATTTATGAGAAAAAGATTGTTTGCATTTGTCGATGGGTCGTTAGTTGCTCGTTGTCAGGTAAAATTGTCAGACATTGTCCCCCTTTTTTCATGTGACAATCTATATTTTTGCCAATACAACCATCCCACATTATTTATTGTAGACTTGTTCTCGTCCTGAATATCGCCGAAATACTGCTCATTTGACACTAAACTTCAGATATTTTAATACAATGGACGAAGTAGCAGAAGGAAATGGTCTGGTCTGAGAATGGCATGTTGTGTGATTTTTCTTTCGTGTCGTCTTTGTTTTTATTTTATGTCTCACTGGTATTTTGTTTTCTATCCGTTTGATAATTTTTGTTTACTATTATCTGCAATTTGACGAAAGTTGCCATTATCTTGACGTTCCGCTTAAAATACTTGTATTGTCATTCTAACATCTTAGAAAGATGCCAAAAGGGAAACTAGAATCCGAAAATCGAAGACGGGCAATCAACACAATGGCCAAAAAGAAAAAGAACAAAATAACAAACAACGATATTCAAAACACTACACAGAAAAGTAAAAACCGATATGAACTCGGGTACTCCGGAAGGGTGAGTAGTATCTGCTCCACTTATGGTACCCATCGTGTTACTCTAGTTACATCCCCGTTCACCAGCGTTGATATGTCATGACAGGCTGGGTATATTGCTCACGACAAGAAGAACATATCCGTGGTCATTTGTATGACACAGATATTCCTTAATGGATAGCCAAGTCATGGTAGCGAACATAAAACTATGTCGAAGTTATGACTTCAACTTAACTTGATCCGATTTTGTCCTCTGTCAATTTATCATAAGTCTAACTCCAACGGAACATTGTATCAAACAAGCATAGAATTATATGACATGTAATTGCTTTTATTCCAATGACATGATGCAGTTGGCAATGCGATAAATGCATACATCCAAATAAAGTACCCCCGTCATGATATCCATTTTACACAGAAGGATCTGTTTGACTACGAGACAAAATATAGTTTACCTTTCTACAAAATTAATTATGCGAAGCCAGAAAAAGTGTTCTTTTTGTTTTGTCCGTTCTCGCATTGTTCCTTCTTACTCTCCAGTTAGAAGGCCGTCGTGATCCAACTACCTATGCAATCAGTGCCAATCGCCATTAACCTGGTGGGTTGGAATCCCGCTCATGGCGATATGCACTCGATACAATATTATGTGATAAAGTTTGTCTGTGACTTGTGGCAGGTCAGTGGTTTTCTCCAGGTACTCGGGTCTCCTCCACCAATAAAACTAACTGCCCGATATAACTGAAATATTGTTGAAAGTGGCGTTAAACACTATAACCCTAACTCTCCAGTTAATTCAAATTTCTGAAAAGTGTTTGAGTTACGACTGCAGAAGCTTGTTTAAGTGTACAGGGAATGTAATGTAATGTTATATGATTGCATTGCATGATTTGAATTGCCTCCCTTGATTTTATATGTACAACATCCGGTTCCCCTGTGGACCAAGTTATGTAATTTTGAATACAGTTGATAGAACACACACAACGTCGGTCTCGGGAGTCTGAACAAACCTGTCCACAAAACACTACAGGGAACATAAATACATTTAATTATAAAATGTATACAACGTTATACGTCTTTTATTCACTTTAAGTGCATTCATTTTATGTACAATCATTAATGTTTGTGTCCGTGTTCAACACGGTTTACTCATAATACGGTACACCATATTTTGATTTAATGAATATTCATGATTTGATTTTAAAATATTGCACCGTACATACAAACAACAATTTTTTTTTGTTTATATATCACATTGTCTGTCTAGAATTTTTGTAAATAGATATAATATATAAATATAATTGATTATGAGCATACATAAATGTATTGAAAAAAATGAATATTTAAGATACTTTGTAGTATTTGTAATATTAACATATCATTGCCGCACTATGCTAATTATATGCAAAAATAAAGCTTCCGTCTACACTTAAGTTGCTATTGTACATGTTCATGGACCTCTATAATGTCACCATGATCATGTATGATAGACATTACCCATAATGCAATTTCATTTCCTATTTGTACAAAGAAAAAGCACGCGTCCTCTGTCCCAAGACCAGTAAAACTTCGTTCGGACCAGTAAATTTTTCAGTTGTCATTTAGAACTAACAATAAATGCAAGTATTTGATTCGCACCAGTAAATTCCACTTTTCATTTCGATGACTGAATATAGTGGTGTTTATAGACAGAGTATACAATCTTTGCCCGATCTGTTTATCGAAATTAATAACAATTATTGCAAATCTATATCTTAAATATCTTTTTAAATAAGTGATATGAGAGGTCTTTTCATATGTTATTTCTCAGAGCCTACACAAACAGTAACTTGCATTCGATTTTATATAAGAATTGCTTGGTTACTTACAATAGAATATATGATATTAACAATTATATTTTGAGACCGGTGAATTTGCATTTTTAGCAATTGCTAACACATTTGTCAGCTTTATTTCAATTAGTCAAAATTATTAAGTATTAATGAATTTCTTATCCCCTTTTTAGTGCGAATTATTGATAAAAAAAATAACAGGTTTTACTAAAAAAAATAGCTACCCATTACACTTCAATATTAAATATGTTTTTTTGATTGGCATTACTGCAAAACAAATGGAGACAATATGACATTTTATTTATTCATCCTAAGAACAACTAATAAAAATATATCTCAATTTTTTATGCCAGATTTGAAGATACCAGAAGGATAATCAGAAACGATAAATCGAAGGACAGACAATACAATGGTCAAAAGAAAAAAAGTAATAAAGGACAAACAACGATCTAGAAAACATGACGTAGAAAACTAAAGATCGAGCAACGCGAAACTCGCTAAAAACCGGGGGTGAACTCATGCTCCTTATGTGACAATCGTTGTGTTACTGTTATTAATCCATTCTTTGGTGTTTAACGCCCTTTCAGCAATATAGTAGCTATATCATGGCGACTATTAATTCCATTTTTAGAAATATTTTAGTTATATCGTAGAGGAATTCGCAATACAAGAGAACAAAAATTATAATCTTCCGCGCACCAAGTTTGATCATATACTATCGTATAGAGTTCGGGGTAGAAGTCATCAACATTTCAAATGATATCGTATATATGCGGATACAGAACGGTGGGCAGTGCCGAGTTGTTTCCCTTTTAGAGCTAAGCATTTATCTTAAAATACTTTTTATTCTTATAAAACGCCCCCCCCCCCATATGGAAATGTCTGGATATGCATCTTTGCTTAATAAAAACAATAGAGCAGACTAATGCCAATGCCCTTTACGTGAATTCGCATAACATGTCGCACTATTTGTCTTTCAGTCTAGCTACCGTCGGTGACACTATAAAAGTTGACCCGATGCAACGATATAATTATTTGGTTAATATGTCAACAGGGTCAATATTTTGTATCATGGGCGAAACCTACAGAGGTTACGTGATAATAAACAAAAATGATACTATAATTTATTTTAACAAAAAACTTACAGGGCGTGCATTTTTTTCGATGATAATAAACAAAAGCAAGGAAAAACATTGCATTATAGAAAAAAAAAATGTATGCACGTCAGTATGATAAACGAAAGCAAGGAAAAACATTGTATTATAGAGAAAAAAATGTATGCACGTTTGTATGATAAACAAAAGCAAGGCTGAGTATCTGTATTATTTAAAAAATAGACATAGCGTACACGTTTCTAGACAGACAATGTAATCCATGTATAGCCCAACAAACAGATGGAATGGTTCAGTAATCATATAAATATAAATATAATATACTCAATAAATTAAATCAGAGAGAAAATAATTTGATATGAAGTAGCAGGTAGCTGTTTTGACATTTTGTTTCATTTTTATTTTTTGCTAAATAATAATCATATAAATAGAAATATATCGCATTTATAAAAAAAACAACAAAAAACAAAAAACATGACATTACAGTATGAGTAAGGCATGGTGTAATATGATATTGTTTCATCTTAATCGACGTTTTCTTTTGAAAAATAATTTATTGAAAGCATTTCGGAACGAAGGATTAAATATAGTATAAATTATTGGATTTAGTAAACTATTAAAATATCCAAGCCATAAAAATATACTGAATACTTCTGGTGGAAAGTTACAAATTTCTCCACAAAATGGCGCTGTAAAAGCCAAAATAAAAAATGGAAGCCAACAAGCTACAAATGCACCAGTTATTATTCCAAGAACACGTGCAGCCTTCCGTTCTCGTTTCATTTCGAGTTTTGCTTTCCTTATTTTTTCTTTAGTCTCTTTAGATTTTATGTTTTTACAATTATTATTTTCCGAAGATGTCTTTGAATTAAGTGGTTTATTAAAAGTATAAACATTTGTAGGTACTGTTAGATATTTTAACTGTGCTTCGGAAAGACTGGTGGTCCCATTTATTTGGTAATCTGTAGGAACACTTTCGATCTGTTCAAATTCACCGCCATTTATACAAGAACCATTGTACACAGTAAAGCCATCTTGGCTAACGTCACTTCCGGAAGAATTATGACGCGTAGTTACATCAGCATTTGTAATTGTCTGGCAGGGAATAGGTCTCGAACTATTACTATTAAAATGTTTTTTACGAATCCTCGATCTTGCCGCTGTGTATATTTTGTAATTCAGTACAAGCATTAAAACCATAGGACAATAGAATGCTCCTACGGTGGAGAACACTGTATATGCTTGGTCCTGACTAATTAGACAGTTCCCTTTAATCTCTGGGTTATTTGCCTCCTCTTTCCATCCAAACAGAGGTGTAATAGAAATCAAGACAGAGACAATCCATACTATCACAATCATGATTATGATTTGTTTAGCACAACGCCGTCGAATGTAATCAATGTTTGACACAGCCCAATATCGGTCCAATGAAATAGCAACAAGATGTAAAATGGAGGCTGTGCAACAAAGAACGTCAAAAGAGACCCACATATCACAGAGTTCTGAACCTAGATGCCAGAAAACACTAACTTGATTTACGACACTGATCGGCATTACAAGCACTGCTACCATTAAATCTGTCACAGCTAAAGATAATATCAGATAGTTTGAAACACCCTGTAGGCTCCTCTCGAGAACTATTGCTGCAATCACAAAAACGTTTCCAAGAATTGTAGCAAGTATCATACAACCAAGAATTATAACGATGATGACCATCGCATATGTTTCGTATCGCGGAACGTACATATATGACTGAATGGTGGTATTTCCGGTATAGTTGTGCCATAGTGAAGAATTGTCCATTAGAATACTATAGGTACTGTTTGTTAAGTTAAATAACGGTTTATATACTTCCAATGATACGTTTAATATGTTGTGCGTCATTGTTCACACGGACAGCAAATTTCAACACCTTGTATCAAACATATTTGTCTTGTTTGGCGTCTACCAGGAAATTTCAAAATCTTGTAATAAACATATTTGTCTTTTCTTGGCGTCTACCAGGATATTTCAAAATCTTGTAGCAAACATATTTTTCTTTTTTTGGAGTCTACCGTCGTTCTCTTGTTCCTGACGACATATTTTCGTTTATTCTCGGATTTTACACAATCCTGAAAAGATACAAAAAACAACATCAAAACACATTTTCGATTATTATCGAATTTTATGCAATTTTTCTGAAAAGATACAAAAACAACATCAAAACATTATTGAAAAATTGGCATAAAAAAAGACGCCACTTATATCATTGAAAAATTAGCACCAGAAAAGATGCCACTTACATCAATAAAATTGTATGTTGTTATACTGTTATACATTCAACCCCACAAGTAAACAGTTTATCGTTGGTGTAAATTAAATAAATACGTATATGGAAAATTACGATAACGACTCGATGGGTTCAATGAAAGTTCGAAAATAATGCGAATCAAAATTCAGATAGTTTTTAAATGAAATGTCTTTTATTCCCTTTTTTATTCTTTTTTTTTTATTTTTTTTTTTTTTACAAATGACAACATTTTCTCTTTGTAAAAAGTAGGTTCAAAATATTTATGTAAAAGTTAAATAGTAATTCTCTAAAACATGACTTAAAATAACTATTATTTGTATCACTATTCCGTACAAGATTGTATACAAGCGTTGTATAAATGATTTCAGTTCCAATAAAACTAGTTTGGCCATGCCAAGTTTTTGTGCCTAGCCAGGAAAGTGGACGATCGTCTATTTTTGTGTTCGGGGTATCGACTTTACCTCTTTTAACGATGTTTCTAATGTATATTAGAAATAGTCTGACAGTGTATTATTTGTTGTTTTTTTTTCATTTTATTTCATGTCGATCAATTTATTTCCCGTTTTTAGCGATTAGGAACATCCGGTAGAAGATTTTCAGAAAGTACAATATATGTGCATGATTTCAACAGTTGTACATCTTGCTCTTTCGCTTCTATATTCTAATTTGTTTATGGCCAGGTGGCTCAATGAGTTAGTGGGTTCGCGCTCGGCTTTGTAATTTACAAAAAGAGTGCATTCGACTCGCAGCCACAAGTGATACAGTTTACCAGTTACTTGCCCATGGTCGGTGGTTCTCTCCGGGTACTCCGGCTTCTTGCACCACGGAAACTGGTAGCCGTGATATAGCTGAAATATTGCTGAAAGTGGCGTTAAAACACCAAAGATCAAAATCAAATCCAATTTGTTTTATCTGTTGCAAGCATAATCAAATTGCATTTTTTGTTCAACATTTACATCTTGTTTAGTTTTCTGTGTTTTATTTTGTGTGTGTCTTGTTTGTCTTCGTCGTGTGTACCCTATGTTTCCAGTGTCTCTGCATTGTCCATTCGTGATTGCCCCTTCGGTTTTCTCTAGCGTTTATGTACACATGTACTGTTATTTACCTAATCTGAAATTGACATATCATACGCCATGTGTTAATCAGGATGTATTTCACTTAACCATGTGTTAATCAGGATGTATTTCACTTAACCAAGTGTTAAATTATATGTCATGCTGACATCGCGCGTTCTGTAGTACAATGACTGGATGATATAAACAATAAACAGCTGATTTCTTTTTAAATTCAAGGTGGCTGATATAAATTCTCTATCATAAACATTCTGTTTTACTCCATTGATATAAAACAACATAACATATGTTATACAACATTATGTGATAAAGTTTGCCAGTGACTTGCCATAAGTCGGTGGTTTTCGCCTGGTACTCCGGTTTTCTCTACCAATAAAACTGACCGCCACGATATAACTGAAATATTGTTGAATGTGGCAGGAAACACCATAATCTTAACCCCTTGATACAATGTTTTGTTTGCTAGTCTTTGTTGATATAATAGATAACAATAAAGTTGAAAATACTATCTTTAAGAACATATGTACGTTTGTTTCAAATGTGCATGTCAGTTCAACAAACAGTTTAATGTTTCTATATCAACAAATACAATAGTTAACAACACATCCTGTGCATATAGCTCATTAGATTTCCCCTATAAATTAAAGTCTACGTTGATTTAAACCTCTTTATTTCATTCATCGTTTGGAATATATGACGTTTTGTTTATTATTGTATATAAACGTCTGAAAACACCGAAGGGGCAATCAAAAATGGACAGTCCAGAGAAACTGGCAACATATGGTGTATATTTTGTATGTATTTGTTTATTTTTATGTCATGACCATTCGCCTTTTTTTTGTTAAATATTTTTATGAGGGTTCTAAATTTAGATTATGTTTATATTTGAAAAGGACACTTCCTCAATAATGTACTTATTATTAGGCCTAAGGTCAATCTCCGTCAGTAATAGGTCACCGTAGTTAACAATGGCTTTCTTGTTTCGGCGCTTTGGTTTACCTGCTCCAAAGACTATTGTAATTACACTATTCGGCTGTCCAATATTTTGGCTGTGAGAGTACTGAATTTAATACCTAAGTTTGTATTAGAGAGAGGACCTGTCAAAACCGAACCTTGAATTAACCAGAACCCTGTGTAAATCGAACATGAAATTAAGCCCGGATGTCGGTAATGTTTGTAAATTTAACCTGTCAGTTTGGAATACCTGTCTATAACAAACATGTTTTCAATTTAGTCAGGTGTTAGTGTCAGTAAAATGAATATCATTTAAATAATTGACCATGTCTGTTTGGAATACATGTCTATGGCGCACAAGAGTTCTTCGCATAGATTTTCAGTTTTATCTGGTGTCAGTGTACTTGTAACTAATAGGAATACCATCTAAATAAAAACAAGTATACTACAATAAGTACATGTACTGTCTATATAGAGGTGTACGTATAAACCTTTGTTTTATACGTCTACTATACGTGTAAAGTCTCCTGGTTTTTGACTTTATATATAATACATATATATATATATTGTTTTGTTACTGATAGTGATATACACACACATATACATTGAAAACACATCTTATTGGGGAATGTTAATAAGTTTTAAGTATTCTATATTCAAACTTCGCATCCATTTGACGGTATTAACATGTATATTTATTTTATTTGCTGTTTCTTAAATCTTGAGTTTCTATAACAAATTACAACTTGTTTGTTCCTTATTTATGACATCAGTTGTAAATTTCATTGTTCTTTCTATTTATTAACGTAACATCTGTGAGTAGTAAATAATGAATTGAGGTACCGTCGTGGTCGTGATAGCATGATAGTTGGATTTACAACTACCTAAGGTGCAGTCAGTGCCTATCATCACTAAAAGTTGTGCGTTCAAACCACGGTCATATCGAAGTGTACTCCGTACAGCATTATATGATAGAGTTTGTCAGTGATTTACGACAGGTCGGTGATTTTTTCCGGGTACTCCGATTTCCTCCACCAATAAAACTGACCAACAAAAAGTGGCGTTAAACACAATAAACAAACAAACAAACAAATAAATTATAAATTGCTAAAATAATGTCACATACCGTATTATGTTGTAATCTATTGTGCATTCAGGAAATTAAACATTCCATTTATTTAGCTACACACGTTTATCCATTGAGAAATCCTATCTAAGTATTTGATATATAAAGTAACTATTAACCTTTATTGTAGCTGCACTATCATACTTATTTGTATATATGAAACCTTTAACGGTCAGCATCCGTCATACTATACATTGTAGGTAAATAATATCTATCAAATTATCGATTGTCTGAAACAACTTATTATGCATAGATCGTTATGACGCTTTTTATAAAGTTTATTGGGCAAATGTGTTAATTAATTGTAAGAGTGAAAATATGGTAAATAATGAAGGGGTACGTTGTTGTTTTTGTTTTTGTCCATATATTTATGAAAATAGTATTTGTTATGTAAAAGTATGTTTATCTTATTGTTTTGTAAAAGCGTTATTTTAAAATCTTTTCTGTCCATATATTTATGAAAATAGCTTTTGTTTTGTTAAAAGTATTGTTTTTTTTGTCTTTTTGTCCATATCTTATGAAAATAGCTTTTGTTTTGTAAACGTTTTTTTTTTTGGTCTTTTTTGTCATATAAATATGAAAATAGCTTTTGTTTTGTTTAAAGTATTTTTTTATTTTTTGTCCGTATATTTATGTAAAACTTTTTTGTCTATATATTTTTGAAAAAGAAGCCTTTGCTAGTTAAAGGCATGAAATAAAACAAATAAAAACTCCACGAATTTCTTGTTAATAACTGTCAAATTTAGCAACAGATATTCACTGCCTTACAAACGTTTAGCCTGATCACAATAATGCAATGATGAGCGTTTTAACCCGATACCGTCGAATTCACGTAACATCTGGTCATGAGTTCGTGTTTCTAAATATTTAGTTTTACGTGTGTGTGTGTTTATTCTTTTTATTTGATCAGTTTCTTTTGCATTATTTGTCCTGCTTCAAATAACGATTTTTGATCATCTCTTTGATATCTTAAAACTTGTATCGTTGCAACTTGTTGCGTCCACACCAAAAACATAGAAGAGAGATGTCCATGCCAGAAATTAGAATGTGCCACAACCGTCGACTATTACTTCAACATATTTACATTATAGAATCTAAGGAGACTTATTATACTTGGAAATTGAAATATACAGAGAAACCTGTCTAAACCAAACCCTGAATAAACCGTAATCCTGTATAAATGGAACATTAAAAAAGTTCCAATGTAGGAAATCTTTGTTAATTTAACCTGTATAAACTGAACACCTGTCTATTCCGAACAGAAATGCTGGTCCTAAGGAGGTTCAGTTTAGACAGGTCACTGTAATTTGTTCTCGTAATACTATAGATGGAATAAAAACATGTATAGCGAATTGACTGATTGATTGATTCGTGCTGAACTCCAATTTAACAATATTTCAGCTATATCATAGCGTCCTAGATATCTAATTTTAGTACGTTTCTTGTATAACTTTCATCAGGTACGAACATAGTAAAACGATTGGAAAACAAAAGTCTTTGAGGGAAAGAAAATCAACATGGCCTAAACCTGATAGTCACAATCATCTACTGTTACCTAAGGGACATCGACCTTAGTTTTAATAATGATTTCATTATTTAGGAACTGTACATTTCTAATATAAATACAGTCAAACCTGCACATGCGGTCACCTCTATTAAGCAGCCACCTGTATTAAAATGTCACCTTTTTCTAGTACAGTCATAGAACATTTCATACGAATTGAACCTCTTTTAAGAGGTCACCCTTCTTATAAGGTCACTTTTTCTTTGTCCCAAAGGTGACCTCTTAATACAGGGTTGACTGTATATATAATAAACAATCCCAGCCAATTACGATATTTCTCGCGATGATATACATGTAGATTGAAATTTGACACTTGACATACACTCATCGTCACCGTTGAGTGTGAGCCCACCAAATCAATTATTTTGTACCTCCATTTTATTATCATTGTATTATTCCATAAGGATTATTATGATTATTAGAGTGTAATTCGACTTTCAACAATATTTGAGTTGTATCATAATAATTAAAACGTAGATATCTAATTTAGTGCGCATGATACGTTTCTGGAATAACCTTCATCAGATACTCTCAAGGTTAAAAGATTTGAAAGCCAAAATGTTTTCTTAAAGTCCCTTGGAACGAAAAAAACCAGAGAACCTAAGCAGGACAACGATATTCTGTTAAAGTTACATATTTCTGAGAGATGAGAAATAACATATGATTGATTTGATTTTTGGTGTTTAACGCCACTTTCAACAATATTTCAGCTATATCATGGCGACCAGTTTTAGTGGTGGAAGAAGACGAATAGAGCCACCGACCATGAGCAAGCAACTGGTAAACTTTATCACTTGCGGCTGCGAGTCGAGTGCACCCTTTTTGTAATTTACAAAGGCGGGTGCGAACCCACGCCGTATTGGTGATAGGCTTGTATGAGCTGTTAGATAATTCAACTACCTAACTCAGTGAGCCACCCGGGCCCTTCCAGAAAAAAAATAACAATAATACACCTGACATTTACTCATCTTACAATTTGAGTGCAAGTCTCAAGAAATGCTCCACACATACAGTACCATTGTATTAGCCCTTCAACATTATGATTTATTTTAGATTTGGTTTACGGTGTTTAACGTCACTTTCAACAATATTTCAGTTATATCGTGGCGGTCAGTTTTATTGGTGGGGAGAACCGGAGTACCCGGAGAAAACCACCGACCAATCGTAAGTCATTGACAAACGTTATCACATAATGGTGTATCGCCCGAGTGGTATTCGAACTCACAACTTTAGTGGTGACATGCACTGATTGCATAGACAGTTGTAAATCCAACTATTATACGATCAAGACCACAACGGTCCCTTGGCAGTCATTTGGCAAATTCCTATCTTCAATTCCGAAAAACACAATGCCTGAGCCAATGTATTATTTTCTATTTCTTGGGAAGGGCAGAATAGCGTGCCAGGGTTTATATAGTAAGTTTAAAGTATTGCCAATAATCATATAATGTTATAAAATGTTTACACGTTATTAATAAAATACATGCTTACTTTGTCACGACAAAGGAGTTGATCAGAGGTCAATTTTGTAATTAATATGGACGGGTTAAAAGGTCATTCCCACGTACTTCATACAATTACCCTTGTCACATGCCCCAGTGCGTGTCTTGTCGGATCACATCTTTTGTGCCTTTATAGTAAAAATGTTATTTTGATAAAATTGTTAAATTGATAAGACGCCAAGCTCAAGTTAATACAACAAAATTAATTAATTTCAAGAATGTCTGCTCCATGCCATTCTTTGTTTGAAATCATCCGTCAACTCTTATATTTTTAATAACTACAGATTTCAGACCTGCGTGAAAAAAAAAATATGTAGTAGAAATGATTGGCATGTGTAATAAGAAGCGTTTCCCATTCTTTGACAACTTGGCATACATGTACCTTACATATTCACATATTTTCGCAAAATAATCATGTTACAAAATTAGTTCTATTTGTAAGAATTTCTTTACAATAAAAACATAGATATCTACTTTATTAAAAATATATGCATATGCATGTACCTTGGCACAATTTAAACTAAAAATATATGCATATGCATGTACCTTGGCACAATTTAAACTAAAAATATATGCATATGCATGTACCTTGGCACAATTTAAACTAAAAACTCGATCTTTAGTTTTATATGTATGTTTTGTTGATCGTTGTTTGTCTGTTTGTACGTTTTCTTTTCGCCATTGTATTGTCCGTTTTTCTTCGATATACGGATTTTGTTTACCCCTTTGGTATCTCCACTCTTCTTGCATTGGGATAAATTGAAAAAACATCTATCCCACAAACATCCAATTTATATACGTTCACGTTAACATGCATTGTCCTAATCATACAATCCCGTCCTTTGCTCTCATTCATGAGTTACCACTGGAGTGTTTAGAAGAGTAACACGACGAGTGCCAATACTGGATCAGGGGCTGCTTACCCTTCCGGAGCACCTGCGTTCACCCCCGGTTTTCGACCACCTGAATTCTTCCTCGGTATTTTGTGGGAATTGTCTTGTTATTTTTTTTTTCCTGTGCAGTATTTTGTAGATAATTGTTTGTGTCTGTTCGTCCTATTTCGTTTTGTCCATTGTATTGTTTGTCCTGTTTCTATTTATAGCTTTGTATCACCTCTTTGGTATCTTCAAACTTTTCTTAGTAAGAACGACGCGTTTCTCCAATAACCTTTAGTAAGTACCTTCATAGTAAAAAACATTGGAAAGCCCAATGACTTAAAACTATTTCAGAGTACATAAACCAAAAGGCTTTAACAGGAAAATCCAAATCTGCCGTGGTTACGTATGGCCAAATGACTTAAAACTATTTGAGAACACATAAACCAAAAGGCTTTAACAGGAAAATCAAAATCTGCTGTAGTTACCTATGGCCAAATGACTTAAACGTATTTCAGAGTACATAAACCAAACGGCTTTAACAGAAAAATCAAAATCTGTCGTGGTTACGTATGGCCAAATGACTCAACAGTATTTGAAAGCACATAAACCAACAGACTTTAACAAGATTGGTTTTATTGTTCGCGAAGCTTTAAATTATCTGGATTTCCAATTTGTTTATTTTGAGGGTACCTGATGAAGGTTATTCTAGAAACACGTCGTGCGCACTAAATTAGATATCTACGGTTTTTTTTTCTAAAGTTTTCATCTAGATCTATTGTGCTATACAAAGTATTTATTGGAAATAAAAAAGGTCAAGGTCAGCATGACGGGTGGACGATGTGTGTTTTTGGTCTCCGCATTTTATGTTTTTATTGCTGGTTATATCAACAACTATTACAAATTGTCAATTCCCCCTACAAATTTAATATGTAGAAATCATTATTTTGACTTTTCTGGTCTAAATTTTTTCCAAAAAAGTGATTTTGGAAAGGTTTTAATCTGTGATATAAAAATGTTTTTGACAGTTGATGTTCATTTTGATCGTGGAACTCGTCATGCACGAATGAAAAATATTTTTGTCAAATCTGGTCAGCACAACTTTTTCCAAAACCTCTACCGGGTCTCTTTTTCTATTCTTTCTCTTACAAAGTGGTGATATCCATCCACATCCAGGGC
>MJUT01023676.1:89262-102635 GCA_002080005.1 Gigantidas platifrons
GTCAGATTAATTATGTTACACCAAAAATTAAAGGCATCGAATCAACAACGTTTTACTACAATGGAATCCATGATTGGAATTCTCTACCCGATTCGATCAAATCCATCAATGATTTGCAAAGATTTAAAAAAGAAGTGAAGTGCCACCTGATACATACCAGTGAAGAACGGGAAAGACGTGTCATATCATAATAATGACAATTATATATTTATAGATAATGTACTTATTTTAAAATTAAGTAATCCCTCTACCCGCTCATGTTGATCTTTTAATATCCACTTGAACTTTAAGCTGATTCTTATAAAGGACCCCATTGGAAATAAGCTGAATGGCTTTCATGGGCTATCCTTGGTGAGAAAGTTCTCAGCAGTTACAATGAGTGGATTGAAGTTTCAGTTAATGAAGGCAGTTTTATGTTTTATTTTTAAATTAACGAGAAATTTTTAAACACTTGTGTATGATGTTGAAATTTTTAAACCTAAATATATTTTACCTTTTACCTTTTTAATTAATAATTGTTATGTTAAATATTGCTATGGTGTTTTATGCCACTTTCAACAATATTTCAGTAAGATCGTGGTGATCAGTTTTAATGCTAAGCATAATTGTGAAGTTGTACAGTGAATGCATATAGCATGAAAGAATATAAGCAAATATATACCTAAGTATATAGCTTTCGTACAATATCCCCGAATTGCCCAAGTTATACAAGTTTTTGTTATCTCAATGTCATTTTCATGTTGTACATTATAAAAATGTAAAAAAAAAAATATAAAAAAAAATAATAAAAACTTACAGTATTGCTATGATCATAATTCCCAAACAAAGTATTGGTAATATCATGTACTCCATAATTGAGTTCCACTTCTATTTGAGTTGAATAAAACATATATCTCTATTTGAAACAACAAGTCAAAATAGTTGGTATATATTATGCATCTTTAACAGACACACATCTCTCTTATATCAACCGTGTTAAATACTATTGATCACCCACTTAACATTTCTCTTATTAACCTCTACTATACTGTGTAATTACATATTGTTCTCGGCCTCATAAAGAGGTTGAATGTATCTAAATTAAATATATTTTGGGATGAAATGTGAATATTGCGATAATACACTAGTTCTATATAAATAAATAAATATGTGCGCGTGTGTTTTGTTACGATAATTTCCTTCCTTTTTGTTGTATGTTCATGACATTATTCCAAGTTGCTTTAATGTATTCAAATCATATATTGACGTGTTTTGTTAGAGTAGTGATTCAACAATGTAGTGAGGCTAATGAACTTAAGGGTACCCTATATATTCTTACTTTTAATTTCTCAATAATATATGTAATTGGTAGCAACTGGAAGCGTAATAAACTATGTTTGCATGTCAAAGTATATTTCCGATTGAAATATAATGCATTTTATATTACTTTTCAGTAAATGGGTGATACAACATTATGTGATAAAGTTTGTCAGTGACTTGTGACAGGCCGCTGTTTTTTCTCTCTCCTGTTTCCTCCACCAATGACACCGATCGCAACGATATAACTGAAATATTGCTGAAAGTGGCGTTAAGCACCATAACCCTGACCACAATTCCCCTATTCACATGTTGTGTTTTATTACAAAAACCTTTATCAACTTGCACAAACACTATCAATCATTATTAGGCCACCTCTGTTTTTATTGAGACATATTTATTACCTAATTCTCGAAGTATCTATTTTTTTTCACATTTCGCAGTAACTTTTCCAACTAACGATACGATGTATTATCTTTGTAAATTGTTTTTCCAGTATTTTTCGCTGTGCAGCTTATGGAATCTCATCAAACACAACATAAATCTATTATATAAACCTGCTTTTTAACACGGAAATAAAGTAATCATCTAAAAACATAATTACTTCTGTTAAAATGTAATTCTCTTATTTTTCATGACACTTAACTGAATCTTAAAATTTAGAATTGCAATAAAACAAATCGACCGTGGAGAGAATCGAATATTATGCAATATCGTAAACTGATCGTGTTTTCCGACAGCTTAATTTGTTTTCTTGCAACTTAGAATTTACTTTGTTTCAACAGCATGTGTCTTTTTTTTTCATCAGCACTATGGCTTTATTATTAAATTTAGAAGTGACAGCAACCACATGCTTAATTTGTGGTAATAAATTATCAAAAGCATCAAAGAATGGTATTGCCATTGAAAGTAGTAATGATTGCAACAAGCTGCAGTTTGTAATATATTTTTTTTTTAAATAAAAATGAATCCGTTGAGAATCTATTGAGATAAAGTATTTGAAGATGCTGTACTTAAACACATTACGACATAACATTATTTTACGACTTTATGTCATAGAACGGTTTCTTTGTTTATAATAATAAACCGACATTTAGAAAAAAAAGAAAAAAAAAAGAAAGCTTTAATCAACCTCATTACCCTATATGTATCACCAAAAATTTGTCTTTTTTATAAATGCAAAAAAAAAAAATTTGAAATATATATGTTTATTAGTTTCTAGTCTAAATTTGAATAATTATACTGTCATCTGTCGCTTACGTCAATTAATAAATAAAACGACGAACATGTGGTTTATCTGAGTGGCTCGTTGTAAATTTAACAGGTCATTCTATCCCGATGGATCAACAAATGCGAAATGACAGCCCTTAATAGGTAATTAAGGAAATCGAGAACCGTCTTCAGAATTATTATCTTGGTTATGAAGATACATTTCTAAACACCCACGCGAAGGCTAACTTAAATATGATGACATTTTATTTGGCTTATTGTGTTTAACGCAACTTTCAGCAATATTTCAGCTAACTTAGTATGTTGAAGAAAACGAAACAGGTTAGATTATTTTGTGGTTACCTGGACGTCTATGGCGTTTTGTTAACAAGCGAATTCACAAAAAAGGTATTATGTTAAGAAAAATTAAAAAAAAAGGGGAAAAAAAGAATAGGTTTGAGATTTGTACGTTTATTCTGGATTGATCTGCCAATTTTTGTATTTTCTAATCAATTTTGAAAGTGTTTATAAACGGATAATCGAATTCATGACACTGTACGTGAAATATGATTTTTAATAGATTACCATGAGATATTTTAAGATATGGTATATTGACCGTGTCTACAGGGCAATAGTAGTGGGTTTAGCGCTTTATGACGTATTTTGAAAAAAGTCTAGTTTTTGCTGCACCAGACACTACAATGGATTCATATTTATTCGTTGAGTACTTATTCTTAGTCTGGTAGTTGGATTTACAACTACCTATACAATCAGTACCTATCACCACTAAGTTCGAATTCGACAATGTTTCAGTCGTATCGTGGCTGTAAGTATTATTGGTTGAAGAAAATGAAATACCCAGAGAAAACCATCGACCAGTCGTAAGTCACTGACAAACTTTATCACATAGTGTTATATGGAGTACTCCTCGCCATGAGCAGGATTCGACTTCACAACGTTAGTGATGATAGTCACTGATTGCATAGGTAGTTGTAATCGATCCGACTAGGACGACCTCTTGTTGCAAAAAGGAAAAGGACAAACAACGGTAAACAAAACATATCACAGAAAACCAAAGATCGAGCAACACATTAAAAACGGGGGTGAACTCAGGTGCTCCGGAAGGGTAGGCAGTTCCTGCTCCATATTCTATGATATCGCACCAAGATTGCGAACACCATTAGACGGATATCAATCATTACAATATATTTGACAATAAGAACAATATATAACCGAGAGTTTGATATTTGTGCAATAGACAAATCTATTAGTTATTCTGATAGTATTAGTCATATTGGGTTTAACTCCATTGCTAGAAATTGTTTAATAATTAGCAGGAATTTAAAATGGAAGTATTGTAGTCTTTGAGATATTAATGTGAACCTTTATTCTGTAATAGAATGAAAACTAATCCTAGTCTTGCTAGTAACATTGCATAATCCATATTACAATAACATACATGTATATGACACCATTGAGTATTCGTACAATCAAGCTTAATAACGTTAATAAATTAATCATCATAACAATTGCGAGTCTTAAGAATGACGAACATTGAGTGGTTTTTGTGATTTTTGTAGTCACCCCTCATCTATTGGCTTTAGAATGTCATTGTTCCATATTGTTTATCCATACCACACCAATAGCTTTTAGAGTACCATTGCTCCATGCACGCATGTTCATGTATTGTTTAAGGACACCACTTACGGAAACGAGGGGCACTGTGAGGTCAGTACTATTCATTTAATGTAATGATTTTATTATTGATAACTATCATAAGTTTGACTGTATAAAACATTTCTATCATTAATAGGAAATCTATTAGACATAATTAACGGTCAAGAGTTCATAATGTATAATATAATGGTCTGAGGGATTTTCGTCGAGATCTGGTACCACTACATCTCCTAAAAATAATTAGTACCAGTTTGTTTACGTTCAAGGGCACACAATTCATTATTATCTACCGTAATTGAGTAATCTGTGTTGTTTATTGTTGACAAACTCAGGTGTCTAGTAAATAGAGTAGATTAAGATATTACAATAGAGAAGAGAATTGAATATCTATACTGAAAAAGCAAGGGTTCGAAAACCGCAAGTTCCATAATATTTAAAAGAAGAGTTTGAAGATACCAAAGGGGTAATCATAATCCGTATATCGAAGAAGAACAGCCAACACAATGGCCAAAAGAAAAAGTACAAAAGGACAAACAACAATCTACAAAACATACATATAAACTAAAGATCGAGTAACACGAGCCCCACTAAAAACCGGGGTGAACTCAGGTGCTCCGGAAGGGTTAGCAGTTCCTGCTTCACTAGTGGCACCCGTCGTGTTAATCTAGTTACAAACCCGTTAATAAGTCATGAACGAGAAAAGGACCGGGAAGTGTTTACGACAAGTGAAACATATCCATGGTCATTTGTGACACAGATATTCCATAACGATCAACCAATAACCACGTTTTTTTTAACCTAAAATGGTAAAAGGTTAAAGTTAAATTGTAATATACGCAAAGAAAAAAAAGAATAAACTGTAGATTCTTTAAAACAATCCACTGTTCGAACAATAATGTGACGTCATTCAGAGAAATGTGCCACATCACTTCTGCCGGAGAATATACAGTCAAACCCGCTTTAGTGACCACCTCTATTAAGCAATAACTTGTATTATGTGACCTTAATTTTAATTTCCCTTCACAGTGCATATCATATCAATTACACCTGTAATTAGCGATCACCTGTCTAAAGTGACCATATTCAATGATCGTTTGGAAGGTCACATAAGACAGGTTTTAATGTATATCAATAATATAACACTTCTTGGAGATTAAATATGGAGTACCTACTGCTATCATGAGCTGTAAACACAGTAACGTTTTATTACATATCTTAAGAGATTTATCATGGGAATAATTGTTCTTCTACATAAAATAAACACAGAATAAGTAGGGCTGTTTAGACATGGATGAAGAAAGAGAAATATTTATATTCCATATCATGTCTGACATGCTTTAAATAATCAACCTTGAATTAACCTTACCATATATTTTAGTTTTATGTTTTAATTACCGACACAAAATTACTTGATCAAACAAGTTTTAAATTAACATGCAAACATTTATATATAAAGATGCATTAGTTCGTTCTTTCAACGTGACTTCCTAGAATACGATACAATTAGTAACATGAGTCGATCACATGTACAGCTTGCTGTTATAAGGGGTGCTCCTTGTTCTAGGAGGTTTTAGCACGTTACAGAACTTCTCATTGAAAGGCGGAAACGCTATCCATCCCTCTTTACAATTCAAATACATATTATAATCTCATTAGTAAAGACTGCCACGATATAACTGAAATATTGTTGAAAGTGGTGTTAAACACCATAACAAACCAACCAGTAGTAATGACGTGGATATATATATATAGTATCTTGCACACAAACACTTTTCTGGAATAACGTTAATCAGATTCACTCATATTTAAACGACTGGAATGCCATAAAATTTACAATAAATAGGGGTTAAATGTGATAGGTAATAAAGTTAGAAACAACCACAGGAGTAATCAATATAGCATGGAAAATCCAGAGACACAGGCAACATTGCTTACACACAGGAGTAATCAATATAGCATGGAAAATCCAGAGACACAGGCAACATTGCTTACAAAAGACACAAGACGAAGACAAACAAGACAAACACAATTTGGACTGTTTCCTAGACTAACACTAAATAGGGAACAATAAAGACACATATGTCGTGGTTCAAAAGGTGTAACGTAATGCACAGGTTTTTTTTTATTAAAGAAACGAATACATAGTTGTAACTAAAGAGTGTGTACGATTGTATTACTCACATTCCCCCCCCTCTTTTTTTTTACTCATTTCAAGTTTAAATGTTAGCAATAATTTTACACTTGTTTGCAATACAGTGAGTAGTTTGTTACCTATGACAGTCCACGTGGGGCCGTCATGGTCGTGATCATATGGTAGTTGAATATACAACTACCTGTGCAATCAGTGCCTATCACAACTAAAGTTGTAAGTTCGAACTCCGTTCATTTCGAGGTGTGATAAAGTTTGTCAGTGCTTTTCTCTGGTAACTCCTGATTCCTCCACGAATAAAACTGACCGCCACGATATGACTGAAATATTGTGGAAAGTGGCGTTAAACAACACAAACATACACCAGTTCACATAAATCGAATCCACTTATTACTACAGCTGACAGTTGATGATCTCATCAATATTCCGTCAATGCAGTACCCTTTATCCCTTTTGTTTTGATTGTTACTTTGACGGTATGGATTTCAAGCAGGTTGCAGATTATATCAATCCACTAATATAGATATTTTATTTGTAAATTGGCAATTTTACCTACTATTACAATCAATGGTATGAAAAACAATACATATATATTTATTTAATTGTTCCAAGCTGTGACATATTTGATTGAATCAAATGAATTTTATCCTTTTTGGTTTCAAATTTCACACAAAAATAGTTAACACTAGCTCATAAATTGTGAGAATGATTTTTTTTGGGTGAGATTTCAATATAAAGTCAGCTGTTGTTTGCCAAATAAATTACAGTCAAATATGCTCAAGAGGTCACCTCTATTTAGCAGTCACTTGTATTTAAAGGTCACCTTCTTCTTGTCCTGTGGTATAAAATTTTATATGAATTGAACCTCTTTTAAGAGGCCACCTGTCTTATGAGGCCACTTTTTCTTTGTCCCAAAGTTGACCTCTTAATACAGGTTTGACAGTACTTTTGAAAAGACCCAAACATAATTGTATATAATAGGTAGTAAGTATATTCAAATGTTTATGTTTGTTTGTTTGATAGTGTTTAACGCCACTTTCAACAATATTTCAGTTATATTGTGGCGGTCAGTTTTATTGGTGGAGGAAACCGAAGTACCCAGAGAGAACCACCAACCTGTCGCAATTCACTGAGAAACGTTATATAATGTTGTATCGAGTACACATCCCCATGAATGGGGTTGGAGCGCTACTATATTGAAAGCTTAATATGAAATAATCAATGTTTTTTTTTCTTTCTTTAGCTTTCTGCTAATAACAATCAACCGCTTTATAGCAAATTCTTCGTGTTAATTCAGTAGACTTGATTAGAACATATTTATACTTAAAAATTTGCCGTCATGTTTTTCCGTTCCAGGAAATGTTCTATGCAATTTAAAAATGATTTACATTAGAAAAAACAGGACGCATGTTAGACGTTCATTAAGTGACATGAAATGTAGGACACATTGTTTACTTGCATGATATATTATAACACGAATGGTGCGTTATAACCTACTACAGACCAATTACCATATCCAGGGGCCGCCGTGGCCGTTATCATATAGTAGTTGGATTTACAACTACCTATGCAATCGATGCCAATCACCACTAACGCTGTGAGTTCAAATCCCATTCAGGCGAGGTGTACAACATTATATGATAAAGTTTGTCAGTGACTTGCGGCATGTCGGTGGTTTTCTCCGGGTACTCTGGTTTCCTCCAGTAATAAAACCGACCACCATGATATAACGGAAATATTTTTGAAAGTGGCATTAAACACCATAAAACCTAAAACCAAACCTTATCCAACTATGGCTATTTTTGCTTAGGCCCTTTGGTGTACTTGTTCACAGAGACTTTTAAATTATTTTGCTTTCTAATATCTTGACTGGGGGTACCTGATGAAAGTTATTCCGGAAACACGTCCTGCGCACTAAATTAGATATTTACGTGTTTTTTTTTACTATCATTGGATCTAGACCTCTGTTGGTAGACTATTAGTCTTAGCGGATATTTTTCTTTTAAACATTTTGACTGGAGGTACCTGATGAAGGCTACATGTATTCTATAAACACGTCGTGTGTGCGAAATTATATATCTACCTATTTCTTTTATTATCACTGGATTGAGACCTCTGTTGGTAGACTATTAGTCTTAGCGGATATTTTGCTTTCCACTATTTTGACTGTAAGTACTTGATGAAGACTATTCTATAAATGCGTCGTGTGTGCGAAATTATACATGTATATCTACGTATTTTTGTTATTATTATCACTGGATCGAGATCTCTGTTGGTAGACTATTAGTCCCCGAGGGTATCATCCACCAAGTAATCAGTGACTGGCCACTGGCATGGTTTTTTTTTAAAGATATATTTATGTTTGAAAGTTTACTGTTCCTATATAATTTAATTTATTAAACGGAGTTCAATCTCCATCTATCATCTATAATTTTTTACATATTTCTGCCACGCAATTCAGGCTCTTATGCTTACTTAATCCCCAAGACTTAAAAAGAGATTGAAGATACCAAAGAGGTAATCGAAATCCGTAAATGGTCAAAAATAAAAGGACCAAATGACAAACAACGTTCTACAACAAACTACACAGAAAATTAAAGATCGAACCCCACGAACCCCACTAAAAACTTAAATGATTTGGCTTTCCAATCGTTGGACTATGAGTTCACCTCCGGTTTTTAATGAGGTTCATGTTATTCGATCTTCAGTTTTATGTGTATGCTTTGTGGATCGTTGTTCGTCCTTTTGTACTTTTTCTTTTGACCATGGCGCTGTCAGTTAGTCTTCGATATACGGATTCTGATTACACCTTTGGTATCTTCAAATTCTTCTTTTTCTATGAACGCGTTGTGCGCACTTAATTATATGTCTACCTTTTTATTAGATTTTGTTTGAAGATCTACATCTGGTAAACCGTTCTTTGAGAAGTTTCTTTGGTACTATACGCTCGTTTATAAAAATATAAATGTTTATGGTTAAATATTATGGATCGCTGCTTAAGTATGAGGTAGGCTTCATATTTTCTTAAAAAACACCTGTTAAAATGTTTTAAAGCTCAAAAATCGACAGGTGGGAGAGAACTTATGTTGAAAATAAACAAACACTTGTGGTCTTAAAATTACAAAGCCATACTTTTTTTTACGGTTCTCATTAGGTAAACATGTATATGTGATGCATGCAATATAAACAGAACATATATTTTACATTTTGTTTTCATTACAAATCCATATTTATATGAATTATTTAAGATTCCACCTATATGTACCAGAAAGAGGAAATCAAAAATGTGATTAGGAACATAAAAACTGGACAAAAAATGGTATATCCTTGTATTTCATAAATAAATGGTGAATTAGTTAAGTGTTTTCATTGGTTCATATATATTAGAGAATACCGAAGGGACAATTGAAAATGGATATTTTAGAGAATCTGGCATTATTGGGTACACAAGACGAAGACGAACAAAAAAAAAACCCCAAAAAAACAAAAACAACACAACACAACACCATGTGTGTTGGACACCAATATACGCAAGCAATCAGAAATAACGTAAATAAGACATGAAGCCTTATACAAAGAACAGGGGGTAAAGACGAACCGAACATCGTCTTTATGCGATAGGGTAAATACCTATTTATCGCTATAAAACTATAAATATATGAACACATATTAAGAACTATTATAAAAGTGCTTGATAATTACCCAAATCAAATCCAATCGTTACTGGCTTTAATTTTCACTGATATCCGTATTTTAGTTTAAGATCAAACAATGTCAAATGGCTGCAAAACGAAGAGAGAGAGCGAGATGTTTATATACACGGAGAACACCATTTACAGCTTACATTTTAACTAAACAGTATAATTAATTGCATCCTATATTAATCATAAGTAATATTTTATTTTCTACTAAATATTAAGAAGAATATGTTACAATAACATTTTACACATTACTGTTGTATACACGTTAGAGAAAACCGAATGGGAAATTAAGAAGGAAACATCCAGAGACACTGGCAACATTGGGAACAAGACACAGGACGAAGACAAACAAAACAAAACAAATAAACGTTAGAGAAAACCGAAGGGGCAATCAAGAATGACAAATCCATCGACACTGGCAAAATTGCGAACACAAGACACAGGACGACGACAAACATTACAAAATAAGACAACACAGAAAACTAATAAGATGAGTTACACGGATCCCACTAATCAACTAGCGTGAATAGACGTTAGAGACAACCGAAGGGGTAATCGAAAATGGACAATCCAGAGACACAGGCAACACTGGACATAAGACACAGAACAGGGAACCAACAGAACAAAAGAAACACCACAGAAACTAAAAGATGAGTAACACGGATCCCTCAAACAAGTAGGGTAAACTCAAATGATAACGAAGGGATTGTAGTACTTGTTTCTTATAAGACATCCGCCATGCTACCCAAGGTCAAGTCCGGTAATAGTCTTAATTGTCGGTGTTACTGGAAACGAAAAATACGTCGTCTTGTATGCATTGAATTTGATTATTTTTGTTATCATAATATGTCAGTTATGTTGTAATTCACTGAGAAAGGTATATCGAGTATACGTTGCCAGTAGTATGAATAGAGATCACCAACTTCAGTAGTGATGAGTTTAACGCTAAATTGTTCATGGTAAAACAAGTCCAGATGACCTAATTTGTCTAGTACAATTAATTCAAAGCTACAATTTTAATAGTTTAAAAGGTCTTCGGAATAATTCTGCTAGGAGAAATAGCACATAAGGTATTTCCTAGTGAATGTGGTCCATGGTTTTTTTTTGGTTTTTTTTTACATATAGCTGTATTCCGCCCGGACTCATTTTACACATGGACTTTTGCAATTGCATAGGTAGATGTAAATCCAACTACTGTACGATCGTGGCTTAGACGATGTCTATTTTAAAATAACGGATTCGTAATATTCAAAGACATACATTATTGTAATATAAGTGAATTGATATAGCAATGCACAAGGTATATATTTTTCGGTAGAAAAAAATAAATGAAAAACATNGAAATAGCACATAAGGTATTTCCTAGTGAATGTGGTCCATGGTTTTTTTTTTGTTTTTTTTTTTTACATATAGCTGTATTCCGCCCGGACTCATTTTACACATGGACTGTTGCAATTGCATAGGTAGATGTAAATCCAACTACTGTACGATCGTGGCTAAGACGATGTCTATTTTAAAATAACGGATTCGTAATATTCAAAGACATACATTATTGTAATATAAGTTAATTAATATAGCAATGCACAAGGTATATATTTTTCGGTAGAAAAAAATAAATGAAAAACATACAACACCATCATAACAGTTACAAAATTTATAGATGAATCGTAGGCCAAAAACAGTTCCAAAAATTCAATAGGCATTGGCAAAAACATAGTCACAAATTGATATCCAAACACACACATATAAATGACCTCTATCCCTCTTGGTTTTGTAGACACTTCAATATTAACTAGTTTTTTGGTCCCAAACATCGTCTCTCAGTAACATGATGCGGTCATGCAAGTGTGTACTATGTCTGAGCAATATGTTGTCCCCCTCCCCATATAACCGGGTATAACAGCTTTGTTGTGAAGAAAAAAAATATATATAAAACGCCGAATACCATCAAAGTAAAATATAATATGACTAGCTATCAAAAGTTTTGATAAAACGTCCCTTTTTTGGCTCCATGAAATGAAATGATATACATGAAGGCTCTGCATACATTTTTATCCATATAAAAGCGACTCTTACGAATATATACCTGAACGTTTATAAAAAAAAAAATGCATTTTCCGCAGATTTACTTTTCAACTATCGTAGTCAAAACGTCTTTTGGAAGAACGTAATTTTTCAAATAAATGGTTAATTACCGGTATACAAAATCTCTAGTAAAAATATTAAATTTGAAAATTGATATTAAGAGTAAAAAAATCATATTCGATTTCTCGTTGGAAAAAAATACAACCCCCTATAACAATTAATATATTTAAAACATTTCCCCTAAAAAATATAAAATAGTTAAAAAAAAGACTTACCTTAGAAATGTAAAATAAAATTGTGTTATTTTTATTTTACAGAGGCGTTTAATGTCAAATAAGAATTATTAGTCACATAATACACAATATATAAGCCAGGTGTTGCAACAAAACTTTCACTGTGTTAAATGACTTGGCTGTTTCTGTTTGACAATAACTATGAAAGCCAACTTGATCGCTCTATAATGACCTAGTAAAAAGTATTGATCTAACATTGATTTACAGTTCAATATTGCATTTCATTCGCTACTGTTCAAGATTACATGTTGCTTACAATGCCGTATTTTTACAAATGCGACTGTCTCCTTTCATTCATCAGATTATGCTGTAATACGACAGAACGTGATATAATAAGTATTGCACATTGGTATTATCTAAATGGGATTTTTTTCAATGGTTGCTTATATAATTACATAACATAATTTCCCCTTGATAGCATAGAATACATACTATGAAATCAAATTAAACAAATGGTTTATTCTACATAACAGTTTGAAGTAAGATACCACAGGCGTAATATCAGACAATACACTGGCCAAACTTTAAAAAGGAAAAAAAGCAATGATTTAAAACACTCTACACAGACAACTGAAGATAGAACAACACGAATGCATATGCAAATGTCCATTTTTTTTCCATTCCTCATTCAAATTATGTTGTAATATAACGATACAGCATGGTATAATGAGAATACCAGAAGCCGTAAATCGAATAAGGGCAGACAATGCAGTGGTCAAGAAAAGGACAGACAATACAGTGGTCAAGAAAAGGACAGACAATACAGTGGCCAAGAAAAGGACAAACAATACAGTGGCCAAGAAAAGGACAGACAATACAGTGGCAACGAAAAAGACAGACAGTACAGTGGACTAAAAAAGGAAAAGGAGAACCAATTAACAGAACACTAAAGATTGGGCAACACTAACCGCACAGAACACTAAAGATTGGTAAACACTAACCGCACAGAACACTAAAGATTGG
>MJUT01023676.1:103105-126487 GCA_002080005.1 Gigantidas platifrons
TACAGACAATACAGTGGCCAAGAAAAGGACAGACAATACAGTGGTCAAGAAAAGGACAGACAATACAGTGGCAACGAAAAAGACAGACAGTACAGTGGACTAAAAAAGGAAAAGGAGAACCAATTAACAAAACACTAAAGATTGGTAAACACTAACCGCACAAAGCACTAAAGACTGGGCAACACTAACCGCACAGAACACTAAAGATTGGGCAACACTAACCGCACAAAACACTAAATATTGGGCAACACTAACCGCACAAAACACTAAAGATTGGGCATTGCGAACCACACATAACACTTACGATTGGGAAACAAGAACCGCACAAAACACTAACGATTGGGCAACACTAACCGCACAAAACACTACAGATTGGGCAATGCGAACCGTACAAAAACACCTTTGGTGAAATCAGGTGATTTTCTTCTATTTGAGAGAATATGTCATTTAAATTAGGAATGGCAAAGGGTTTCTCTGGGTATACCTATTTCCTTCAAACGTTTTATGTATGCAAAGTCACATGTTTATGCTTCAATACGAATAACAGATCTCATAGCCTTACATCTTACCTTAAATAGCACTGTTATAAATTATATAAGATATAATTTACGGGGATGTAATATGTGGTCTGGCTAAACCACAAGAGACTGTTATCTAACAGTGTAATTACTCCGAGAAAATCTTAAAGTTGTCTTTTTTCTCTCAATAATTTATACAAGCTTCCATTAGAAATTCTTACTGTCAGTTCGTTTGTTCATTTACGATATTTTAATCTGATTGTGGTTTTCAGACATTACGAATATCAGATAAAAATGTAAATTATTAATAGATAAGAACGACTGGTTGAATATTCATAAATTTATATTGAGCTTTAGATTGATATCACTTTAATTACATGTAACGTTTTTTTCTCTTTCCCAAGGCTAAAAGCATGTTGAATTTTTCCAACATATGGCATTATTTCAAATATTTCGCTAGAAATGTGATTGTCAAGCAAAAACTACTGCATGGTAATTTATCGGTATTTTATATTTGTTTCCTTTGATTACACTGAGGGATATTATCACTCATATCAGTATTATCAACGTTCGGAGTCTGATAACCACTACTTTTTGTAAAAAGAATTTGGTAGTTGTTGTTGTTGTTGCTTTTTTTTTTACTTTGAAGGTTAAACACAATACACGTGTACGTCCATTTTCGGAAAATATATAATTCATTTTCACTCGCTTAAAAAGAGGGCCGAAAAGCTCTCAAATGACTCATTTGTCTACCTGTTTCTAAAGCTCGTACCAATAAATTGTATGCTTTACGACATTGTACGTATATTTATCGAGCTGACATACGTATGTGAGCCATGTTGCTCAGAGGATGGTAGTTTTACTTATATATACATATATGCATGCTATCACTGTTTAGCGCCACAAAAGTTGTGAATTTTATTCCCGAATTATTCTCTGTATGTGAAAAAAATGCTTCAGTGGTTTTTTTTCTGTATTATGAGATCACCTTTTTGACCTGTTGATGTAATTATGATTTAATGACATATTGCACTAATGCAAATATCGGTAATGTTGCACAACAAATATTGGTTATATTCCCCATAGAATGTTATACGGCTGTAAAATAATAATAAACATTGCAAGCCCCATGTGTAATGATTTTCTTAACCAATCAACTTGATTGATTCATTAATTGACATTTCCGTGAAGGTAACTGGGGTAGACTCAATATTGTTCTGGTTATAGCATGAATTAATTATTTGAATTTGAGACTCACAACGAACGAGAATACAAATGAGACACAGGTTCTTAATGAATTATTTCAATATAGACCATTATTATCTATGCAAACACAATCACAAGGTAATAAAGAACCGTATTATTTTTATCAGAATTCTAACACAAAAATTATGCGCTTCCAGACCAATTTAAGCGGAACATGAAGAGCAAATATAAATAATCGTACGTGAAAAAACTTTCGAGGAATAATTTTATCTGTTGGGAACAATTGGAAAAATGCGTCAATATGACACGAGTGACACTCCGTCCGTCCAACTAAAGGAAACGTGTATTTATCGGCAAATGAAGGAGCATAACTGTAGAATGCAAAAAGTGAAAAAGTTCGAAATTAAACTTGCCCTTTCTTTTATATATTTCATATGATTTTCCTATGCCGAACTGGAGTTATTGAACGGATACGAACGGCGGGACGGACGTACGGACATTGGTCAAGCTTAGCGTCCCGATCCCCTAGTGGCAGGAGGGAATAAAAACGGGGTTGTTTCAAACAATAAATACCAAAATGATTCATTAATTATATTCTTGTAATGAACGTAGGAACATAGGTCAAGCTTAGTATCCTGACCCCCTAGTGTTAGGGGCATAAAAACAGGGTTGTTTCAAAGAATAAATACCAAAATGATTCATTAATTCTATTCTTGTAACGAGACATCACTATCTAATTACACGTTATTGGATTCATGAGAAAGTGGCTGGCATTAAAGTCGTGTTATTGAACTGCCATTGTAACATGGTACTAATTAACGTTATCGGATGTCATGAGTTTCACTTAATAATGCATGTGATTTCTGTAGATAACATTTGACATTTAAATTAATTCATTGAAAAGTAATTTAAGAATTGAAGGCAATTCCATTTCTTGAGATTTCTTGAGATTTCTTGAGATTTTCAATGTACATTTGTTAATATCATGTCATATATCTTTATTAAGATATAATCCTCCATTTATTCAATAAAATAAAAAAAAAAATAAAAAAAAATACGGACTTTAGACTAGAATAATATGTTGGTTTATTATTCGGTTAGTCAGTAGTGAATATATAATAGCGAGAAAACCACTCAAGAACATTATGTTAAATGTTTATATTTTTATGAAGACTTACAAATTAGCAATGAAAGTGGGTTAGGGTTACGGTTAGCTTTATGGTGTTTGACGCCACTTTCAACAATATTTCAGTTATATCGTGGTGGTCAGTTTTATTGATGGAGGAAACAGGAGTACCATGGGGAACACCACCGACCTGTCGCAAGGCACTGACAAATGTATCACATAAAGTTGTATCGAATACACCTCACCATGAGCGGAATTCGAACTCACAACTTCAGTGGTGGTAGGAACAGAGTGCTCAGGTAGTTGTACATCGGACTACCACATTTCATGAAAGTGAAAATAAACATTAGAGAATACCGAAGGGGAAATAAAAAATAGACAATCCAGAGAAACTGGCAACATAGGGCACACGAGAAAAATAAGATTCATTGACAAATAGCAGAATAGCATGTTTATCTCTTAAATACACTACCACATAATCATACAACAGTGTGTAGTTGTCAGCTTTAAAACGATAATAAATGCATTTTTATTTGACTATTATATTTTTTAGAAAACTTTTCAGAGACCGGCGTGGTCGTGATAGTGTGGTAGTTGGATTTACAACTACCTAGGCAATAAGTGCCTATCACCGTTAACGTTGTGTGTTCAAATCCCGCTCAGGCGAGATTTACTCGATACAATATTATGTGATAAAGTTTATCACCATAGCCCCTACCATAGAAAGCTTGTGTTATGTATACGAGAAACGACGTGTATATATATATATATATATATATATATATATATATATACATTTCTTCAATGACATTACAGTCCACTATGTTACAGTAATAAAGTAAAAAGGAAAACATACCATTCCTTCAGAACAATTCCTAAATCCATTTGAAGAGTCGGAGTTCCAAAGGCAATTATACAAGACTATACAAATATAAGTGATGGTAAGAAACAAACACTGAAAACAAACCTCTACGGCCATAACCTCTACACAACACTCAATTAGCATTGAATAGTCAGACACGTGTTATACTAGGACATTAACATTTAAATTGTTTTATTTGAATATTTATTTATTTTGGAAGATTTCACACTTTGTACTTTTGCAATTGGCAGAGGAAGTTCAAGTTCGAGTTCAAAGTTCAAAGGTTTATATTGAGTGGGTATATAATATACATACAACAAAAGCTCTAATTAAGAAATAAATCATGGACGCCAGAATGTGTTGGGAGTTTTAACATGGATTGACGGATATTAGTATGTTATCCCGAGCCAGAAGCGAGGGATAAAATTTACTAATATCCGCCAATCCATGTTAAAACTCAAAACACATTCAGGTTTCCATGATTTATTTCGATTCTGATATGTCCAAGAGTACAAATACAGTAGTATACTTTGATTGTAAGACAGTAATTTATATTTACGCTTGCGGAAAATGTCGCACACAATTTATGCTGCATGCCAATGGAAAAGTCAGTCTCATTCACCGGCGCATGTGCTAATGAGATTATACCGAATGGATAACTCGCTCGTTTGTTAACAAAGCGAAAGAAGGAGGTCATGTCAGAATGAGCGTTTAAAATCGACTATATAACGAAGCAACGCATACAACCATATATCAAATTATGCATATCACTATACAAAAACAGGGTGCTGAATGGCACATGACCACTCGGGTTTTTTCTGCGTTTCCCGACCAGGAAGGATCGGCAACGGACATATGTGGTCTTTTTATGGAAACGAGATGGTAAGTGTTTCACAATACTTCTAAAATAGCTGTTGCAAGAGGAATTGAATACTACATCTACTAAGGAAGGTGTGATGAAAAACAACAACAATCAGTCATCAACACATTTTATCACCGTAGATATATATTACAACCCAAAAATTCAATATTTATAATACAATAACATTAGCGAAAATCGAAGGGGCAATTAAGAATGGACACTGACAACAATGGGCACACAAGACACATAACGAAGACAAAAACGAAAGGCAAGACAGAAAACTAAAAATATGAGCCACACGGATCCTACCAAAAACTGGGGTGGGGTGAACCCATGTGCTCGCTAAGGGTAGGCAGTTCCTGCTTCTTATCAGACACCCATCGTGTTAACAGATAACACACTTTATAAATCCATATATTATACCAAATGTGATTAATTTGTAAGGTTATTTCATTCGTATTTTGTTTTCTTGTTGGTAGCCATGAATCTGGAAAACAAATGACTAAGTATATTACACTAAATAACATCAAAACGACAAAGATGCCAGAATGTGGCGTTTAATGAACAGAGGTTAAGAGTAACGATCAACTGCAGGATAGGGGCTGTTTCACTCTCATTTTAGAGTACTAGTATGAGTCTCATTATTGAAGAATTTACAGTGACTGAGACATGCTGAGCAGCAATAAAGGCCATACTATTTTACTTGTATTTGTGTCTAAGTATAAAGCTGAAGCTGAAGTTAGATAGTCACTCATGTTCATTTAAATCCATATCATTTCTTTAATTTACAGTTCCTAAATAATGTAATTATTAGCAAAACCAATGTTTCTTCCTCCTCCCCCCCCCCCGCGGGAATAGGTGATCTATCATGTGTAAGCCCTTGGATTGTTGCTCCAAACACTTTTAAATTATTTAGTTTTTCAATATTCCGGTATAGAGCGCACCTGATGAACGGTAATTCCAGACAAGGGTCGTGCGCACTAAATTTTATATCTATGTTTTTATTACTAAGTGTTCAACATACTTACATTCAAAGTTAAACATAAATTCCAGTTTTGTTTTGCATTTTCGTCTTTTTGATGATGTGCAGTATAATATCTCTGCCACAAGATGAAACACTGAACGTTTGAAATAAAAATCTGAAAAAAAAAGAATTAAAAAATGAAATGTCAGATTACATAATTTGAACAAGTTGAAAGCAAACCGTAATTGCATGTTTAAACGTTTGAATAGGGTTGTGGGAGTTATAACTACATATTTTGCAATATTATAGCTATTTTGTAGTCGTTACTGTCATTTGTACGGAAGGATATAAAGTACACAGTGATGGATCTATCCAATTTTATTGAGTAGAAAAAACCAAGATCTGCAAAAACAGTACTGCAGAAATTAGTTGTTCGGAAAGTTCTGATTCCTGACTATAAAATCATCTTTACCTCCAGTTGTTTGTAAGAGTGTTCATGTCTTAGTTAGATTATTTGCGTTTGTTTGCGTATAGTGGTGTCCAACACTTATTTGTGTTTTGGTTTATTCGTCTTGTGTACCCAATTTTGCCAGTTTTTTTCTGGATTGCCCATTTGTTATTGCCCCTTTGGTATTCTCTAACGCTTAACTTATACCATATTAGTGGAGATAACTGATGAAAACGACATATCGTAGTCACCGAGGAGCTTTATCACATAATGCTTTGTCAAGTACAACACGACATAGGCAAGAGTTGAACGTATTAACATTGGTGTTTATAAGTATTGCGTCGGTAATCATAAATATTACTATTATTCGATTGCAGACACTGTTCTCCTACTTTATAATATGGATTAGGCACAGCCTACAGGCGAGCATCGCATCTACGTATAGACATGTACATGTATTTTACCAGTCTATGATTATGAGTCCACAGTCTCTTGAAGTTCCAAAAATTAAAAAAAAAATAGAAAAACATTTTTTTCTTATTTGTTTTTTAGTTTTTGAAAATGATTTGATTGATTTGAATTTTGGTGTTTAACGTCACTTTCAACAATATTTCAGCTATATCATGGCAACCAGTTTTAGTGGTGGAGGAAGCCGGAGTACCCGGAGAGAACCACCGACCATGGGCAAGCAACTGGTAAACTTTATCACTTGCGGTTGCGAGTCGAGTGCACCCTGTTTTTGTAATTTACAAAGCCGGGCGCGAACCCACGCCGTATTGGTAATAGGCTTGTATGAGTTGTTAGATCCAGCGACCTAACTCATTGACCCACCCGGGCTCCTTAGTTTTTGAAACTTCAAGTGACTGTGATGAGTCAAACGTCTATCATTTAAACAAAAGTATCCTTTTCATCCGGGGGTCGTGCACAGGGGCTTGTTACGATTTGTTTTATCCCTTGACTACTCTTAGTCTTAAAAAATACATTTTTGTACACATAAGAGTAGTCGAGGGATAAAAAAAAATCGTAGCAAACCCCTGTGGGTCGTGTTCCTCGTATGTGTTTATGTACATGTTTTGTAACATAAATGATGAAAGTTCATAACGTTAAATTTTGACATGATTATTTGTAAAAATGTGGTTCAAAGTCCACCGAAATGTCAATGATATAAGAAAACAAATAATAGCTTTCATAAAGAAATATATAAGCATCCTTTTCACGCACAAATCAATTCATAACTCCGACAGAAAAGCAATAAAATATCGAATGTCTGAATACCCTGCTGATCCACTTCTCTTGTTGTAAACAAACAATTTTGATCGGACCAATCGGCAGTTGATCAAAATGAAACAAGTAAGAGAAACCAGCTACCTCACGATCCTACGACCAACCCTGGAATATGCAGCAATGGTTTGTGATCCCACCACCCAAACCCTGATACAGACATTCGAAAATGTACAAAGAAGAGCTGCCCGCTTCGTCATAAATGATTACACCAGCAGAACACAAGGATACGTGACCGGCATGTTAACATCACTTGAGAGGCAGACTTTAGAACAACGGAGGAGGATAAGCAGACTCGTTATGATGTATAAGATCCAGCATCGACTCGTGGACATCGACCGAGACTTATACCTCAGACCTGGTGACAGCAGAACCAGAGGTCAACATAGGTTCTTCAAGGAGAGGTCCAATTATGACACTCTCAGAAACTCCTTCCAAAGAACAGCACAAGAATGGAACCACCTACCAGACACTACAGTTGGGGCCAGCTCCAGAGAGGAGTTGAGGGCTAACCTCCAACAATAGGTTAGCCACGCCAACCAGTGTAAATAGTTTTAAGGGTTGGCAACTGAATCAATATTGTTTTTAACAAAAATCATCTTTATACTCCTACAATAGGAATCATTCACCGCTTCTCCCGTTTGGTGACGCTACTGTTCCATAAGTGGTTAATTGTGCGTTTGAATCACAAAGACGCTTGTATCTTAACGTTAACCTAATGACGGCACTGAATTATAAAACTTGGATGAGGCAAACATTGAAGCTTAACTAGTACAGCGCGGGTGATATTACCTGTTAGAAGCACAGATTTAGTTGACGAGTATATGTAAAATAAAAGTATTATCTTTAAGTCGCAAGAAAAGAGTTTTATTATGACCATATTAAGAAATAAAACGGACGTTTACAAGCCATATCGGCATGTACATGTACCTTAGTGCATAGGGACTTGCTTCCGGTCTATAAAAAGATAGACTATCCACATATATACACTAGTCTAGTGTACATATGTGGATAGTCGATTTTTTTATTGACCGGGAGCAAGTCGTGGATAGTAGATTTTTTTATTGACCGGGAGCAAGTCGTGTATATATGTGGATAGTCGATCTTTTTATTGACCGGGAGCAAGTCCCTGTGCTTAGTGTAGCCTATACATGTTCATAAAAGGTGTACTGTCTACATGATGTTTGGTTACTCACACTGCAATACCGTGATGAACTTCATTACAACATTTTAAAGTATAACATGAATTTCGGGAAATACTACCTCCAAGTGAACAAAATAGAAGTCCCTGTCTTCACATACAACATTTTGAATTAATATATCTAGGTCTCTATATATTTAGGCAATCTTCAAATCTAAATGACACTCTTTAAAATGATTTGGTACAAAATTATACAGATAATATATTCCTTCTTCACGTATTGTTATTAACTGTTAAAGATTCGACAATTTAACAAGCGGGTTAATCATAGCATTTATTTTAGAAAGATTTTGAGCAGATGTATTATGAATTGCATAATAAATACTTAAATAAAGAAAATTCGTTGTTTCTTACTATTTAAATTATTTTCGACAAATTTTGGTAGCATTCAAATATTTTGTACAATCAGACTGGCGGATCATCGTAAAAAAAACCTGACACTGTCATACAATGTGAAACTAAAGACTCAAGTTGTCACCGAGATAATTCCGTCGGGTTTAAATGGGATTCGTGCTGATCAATCTTCAGTTTTCTGTGTAGTTTTTTTCTAGACCACCAGTTTATCNATATGACTTCCGATAACCCTTTTGTAGGTTTATTCCATTCTAATGCAGGTAAAAACGTTATTGATAACTTTAGTTAGCTACCTGTTATTGAAATGAACAGTCAAACGATTTAAATTACAATTTCAGTAATGCTACGAAAAAAATCGGGAATTTGCATAAAGCCCAGCGTTCTATACAATAAAAAAAAACATAAAAAATGTAAACGTACACGATTGGAAACATACGGACTACTGGGTTTGGTGTTTAACACCACTTTCAACAAATTTCAGTGGGGGTCAAATCAAATTAAATTATTTGAAAATAATAATAAATGTGTTCCCTTTAGTTTGTTAATTACAAACATAAATTGATTATTGCTATTAATTTTTTTTTATTGGCCGTTTTTAGATTTATTTTGAATAAGCTCCCCTTTAAATGATATACAGTACCAACTATGCTACTTGAAAAGGTGTCTATGCACACAGAAATTCTATTTGTTCATTGTTACAAGGTTTTTATTATTATTACTTGTTCTTTTTGTGTATATTACTGCCTAGAGGTATAAATGAATTTGTTATGTTCCTGTGTATTGTACATGTATGGTTTTGATTTTTTATACTTTTAACCAGATTTTTATTATTAGTTATAAAGGGACTATTTTTTCCCAGAACAAAAATTGTATTGCATTTTATTTTCAGGTACAAAAATGTAGCATCGAAATCTTTTTATCAGAGTTAAATACACCCTTTTCCCCTAATGCTAATGCGAAGAAATGAAATGTGATACACGTATGCACCGTTAGGAAATAATTAATAACCTAATATCCATGTCGTACTCTAGTCAACTGTTTTAGCGCAATGGTTGTAAGTATAAGATAGAAATCTACAGTACTATTNAAAAAAAAAAAGAAGCGGCCCGTATTGAATATCCCGCAATACGAGTAACTTCTTTTATTTCATAGTAGTTTATTTAACTTGTAAAATAATGTTATAATTTATCAAATAAAAATAAAAATCGTGAGAACAGTTTTGTTTTTGAACGAAATGTACAGAATTGTCCTATTCATGTTATAAAGGCATTATATATTGACGTGTCCTTGTACCTAACGTTAACAATTCAAGCGTCATCGAGATTAAAACGTTCCGCTAACCACTTATGGAACAACAGCGACGTCTGTCGAAAGAAATTTGGTGAATGATCCCTATTGCTTGACATTATTTTTTCTTTGTTTTGAAACTATGAGCGACATGATCAACGAAATCGTATGACGACAGCTTTAGGGGCGAAACAAGAAGGTCTAACGATTGTCCATTTTTTAAATAAATTAATCGTTTCATGTACGGTTTCCTTTCTATTTTTTGGGGGGATTATTTTTAAACTGGATAGTAATTTTTTATTCAAATTAAAAGGCTGTTTCCTGTACTTCACTCTGTAATGATCATTTATCAAAATTAAGTATGTATTCTATAGAAATACATCTATTTTGCTAATAGATACAACCTATGTGATAGAATATGGCCTATATATATATATACAAGATGTACTTTAGTCGGAACTACCTTTCGTGACGTCATAGGTTAGGAATGTGGGGAAACCAAAGTGACGTCTCTGTTAACATTGCGGAATCTCCGTCAGGAAAATCTTAACGTACTCGAGATTTATCTTACTAATTTTAAATGTAAAGACATTCTTTTCACATTGCTGGGAACTGCACCGTTCAATACAGAAGCAATTATTCGGCAACCAACTGTAAATCGCCAACAACTTGAGAAACGAAAGGCAATGATTGTTTACTCTAAGCAGTGTCAGTGACAGCGATCATGAAATGCCGGAATGACGTGACGTAACAATACTTGTGTGACGTAAACTATAGCGATTGTCATTTTTAAAAATAAATTAATCGTTTCATGTAAAGAAGCTGTATGGATTCCTATTTTTTGTTTGTTATTTTTAAACTGGATACTTATTTTTTATTCTAATTAATAGGCTATTTCCGGTCATTCTCTCCGATTGTCCATTCTATGCTGAAACTTAAAAACCACTTCCGGTTGGTATTGTTAGAATATTGATTCATCTCCTTACACACATGTTGCTGTTTAGCTCGCATCTTGTGATGCTCGCTATTAATTCCCCTTGCTTAGAACGTACCTGATGAAGGTTATTCCAGAGACGCGACGTGCACATTATATTTAATATCTACCTTTTTATACATTACAAAACACACAAGATGTCAATCAACAACAATGGACACTCCCATTAAAAAATATTGAAATGATAATTTTGGAATGATAAAATGAAATTCGGCTAATACCATGTCATATATTGTATTATGCATTTATAAGAATGTAGATATTTATTTAAGTATCCACGATGCGTTTCTAGAAGAGTGTGAAGATACAATAGAGGATTTTCTAGGAGGAGTTTGAAGATACCCAAGGGAGGTAATCAGAAACCGTAGATCGCAGGAGAACAGACAACACAGAGGCCAAAAGAAAAAGGACAAACAACGATCTACAAAACATACATATAAAACTAAAGATTGAGTAACACGAACCCCACTAAAAACCGGAGGTTGAACTCACGTCCTCCGGAAGGGTAAGCAGTTCCTGCTCTTCTGGTGGCATTTTAATCAGATTCGTGCCGCGTGTTTATGTATTTATCTATATATTTATTTTGTGTCTGTAGTATTTTGTCAATTATTGTTGTTTGTCTTTTTGTCCCTCACAAACAACTAGAAGTGTGATAATGTTAGCGCAGAAACTGCAACATTAAATTAATTGAATCGCAAAAGAATAAGACTACGTGTCGTAACTACTGTACCGCCACAGTCTACCGGTGTACAACCCGACAATGTATACACCTTCACTGTATTATGTAAGCATATGCCCTAGTTTTTGGATAAAACAAAAATATGGAGACGGTTAACCACACGTTGTGAAATCCATGTTTCCGTATTTATGTCAAACTTATATGGTTTTTGACGGCGACTTTCCAAATTAGAAATTGCGCCCATAAAAAAAAATGTTGAATTTGTAAAATTCTTATATTACTTACTTTATAAATATTTAATAATTGTCGTGAGTTAAAAGAAAAGGATGGAGGATAAAATGGTGTTATATGTGAACCAATATAGCCGTCATTAATACATTAAGCATTAGAGATATTGAAAAAGTTTGACACATCCCAGTTTAATAGGTATAGTGTATCGTATTGAGTTGGGTGCTATGACCTTACTCTGGATACACATTAACCCTATATTGTTGTAAATGAGGTACTTGACATCGATGATATCTCCGCGCAAAAATTTCCAAAGTTGATATTTATGTCAAATAAAATTATAGTTATTTATAAAATGGTAGTTTAATACGAAACTAACAAAACATACAAAATGAAACTATACATTTTAATTTCACACATGGCATCCTGAACTAGTTGATTACAAATGGCTTCCGGTGCTAGCCAATTACAGTATTACACAACGATATTAATTAAATCTACATACAAGATCAATTTCCACTTAATTTGTATGATTTGTTTAATTAATCTGTCAAATGCTACCTATGTATATAGACTTTAAATAGTTGTTCAATTTAACATGCCTCCTGGAGGTTTTTGGTAATGATATTGACATTTGTGACTTATACAGATTATAGATGTACGTCATCCATGCCCATTTCGTATGACAAAGTGACCACAGAAATTGACTAATTGCTGTTTAATCTAATCTGAAAGGTATGTCAGCTATATTTATATGGAAACCAATTATTAACCCTCAATTCTTGTAAATATGCGCAAGGCTGTAATGGGCAGTTCGGATGAAACCTTCTAGCATGCATGTGGTAATTGCATAATACAATCAGGAAAAACAAAAATGTGCATATCAAATATATGTGAGAAAATTGAATAAAGGATTTTTTTGTTGTTGTTGTTGCTTTTTATAATAATATATATGCATGTAATTTAAAGGAAGTTGTATATGGCGATATGATTATCTGGGATTTAACACAGACCAGGAACTATTTACTGTCAACCAAGGGCTCTTTTTCTCAGAACGATCCGAATTACTTTTACCCGTTTTGAGAGATATGTCATAATTAAGATGAATGCTGTGTGACAAAGTGAAGAATAGCTGTGGTAAAACAAAGACACGAATGCAAGCTCTGTCCTTCAACAAGAGGGCCACCAATTAGCAATTAGTGTCATTTGTTTTCAGTGGCTATGTGGACAAATGGAAACAACTTCATATATCTGTATTGCTATCGACTATCATATGCCTGGCATACCAATTTACTTGATGTATCTGAGCTTATGAAGTATAAAAGAAAAAGTGTGCTGTAATAGTATACATTAAATACTATTATTTTCGTTTTTCTTCGTCTTGTGTACCCTATATTGCCAGTTTCTCTGGATTGTCATTTGTTTGATTGTCCCTTCGATGATCTCTAGCGATTATGAATACATACTTCAATGTAATAGATTGAATGTACATTTAAATGGAGAAATTCATAAAATATGTTTTTAAATATTTTGCCTTTGTTATATATGTCCTTATTTGGGCCTCAAATAATTTATTGCTTCCTGTCACTATTTCCTGTCAAAAACAAATTTGAAGATTTAATAAATAGACTGAAGAATAAATTAGCAGATTATTTAGAAATGAAATCTGATAAATCAAAGGTACTAGAAAGAAACGTATTATTCAGAACAGTTATTAGAGTCAAAATCACGTGTCTTCCTCGCATTATTCCTCGGAAGCTTACAATTCAACACGTCCAAAACATCAGTTAAAACGCTTTGGTGATTTATTTTTATCTGTATTTTACGTGTTGTTCGTCAGTGTTAAATCAATCACTACAGCAAATGTCAAGTCTATTCTGCAAGAGAAATCTCGTGCTAAAAGTCAAAGACTTGATAAATGTATTTCCATAGAAAACAATTTTCCAATTGCATTTGATCACGACTACTGGTGGGAGACTATTGTTGAAGTGATTAAATAAAATACAACTGAAAGAGCGATAAACTTGTGATCTGAAAAAAAAAGGTTCTTTTCCCGAATAATAGCTTCAGAGTTATTCGACTTATTATATCTGCAAGCTCATTTAATTTTTATGCACAGACAAATTTGAATCGGGGAAAATATTGGTATTTTATTTGTCTTAGAATCTAATTTACTTAGTTGTCCAATCTCTGTAAATTGTCATATATTTCATTAAATGTAATTATGACGTAAATTTTATTGTAGAATTTTTTTCATTGAAACAAAAGAAGAATAAGTTCAAGGTATTATCAAATCATAGAGTGTGAGATATTGGCTGTTTCCACAATATTTTTCATATAATAACACATAGTGACTATAATAGTACATTCAAAGCTGCTGAATACTGGCTAAATGTCTGTATTGTGTAAACTATTGATATATCAATTGGCACTTTAAAATAAGCCCAATAATGTATTCACTTATATATCGTGTCACCACTGTTTCGCCAGTGAACCTCTATATGTATGAATATGGCCTTGTTTCTCTACAGCGGCATACAGCCGTGGTAGAGTATGTTGCTTGTACTTGTCGAATCAAACACACAACACCCCTAGTGAACCCCTCAATATATAAATATGACCATGACCTAGCGGCGTACAGTCCTGAACGTGCACGCTGCTTGTGCCTGTCAAATCGAATGCAACCCCTTCCCCCAAGAAAACTTACAAAAGCTACACACGGATACTACTACTTTCTAATACTAGGCCACGAAGTTAATGTTTGGCTCCTTTCCTTACCACAACACAGCCAAAGCCATCTGACTGATTGAACCACATAATACATGGACTTTGATATCCAATATTGATAGAACACCAACCGATCCTAGTAATATGACTTGTATATTAAACAAACATTATTCCAATTTCTTTTCTCTTAATTGTTCTTAGATGTGTTTATTCAACTGGACACAATACGTAATTGAAGAAGCTGATAGAGTTAAATAGTATCTTATCAAATGATGCTTCTGCTATCTGTTAGACAGCTTGGTGCTTTCTTCTGTGTTTTTTTGTATATATCGAATGTTTTTAAATTAGAATATGATAAAGATGTCGTATTAAAGTGTGTCGTCCATTTGCAGAGCCTTTACATTATTTTGAGTGAGGTCCAGGCCAATAAAACTAGTTTTATGTTTAATGTTTGTAGATCGTGTTTTTTTGTACTTTATCTTTTGTCCATTGTGATGTTTGTCCTTCTTCTATTTACGGACTCTGATTGCCTCTTTTATATCTTCCATTTGCCGAACCTATAAAATATTTTCAGGGAGGTCCGGGCCAACACCACTAAATGAAGCCCACCGTAGCAAGCCAGAAAATTGAGCGATCACGTTTATGTGTGTTAGGGGTATCCATTTTGGTCCTGTTTCCACGATTTTTCTATTAACATTTGGATTTATTTTGACGATATTGGGTTTTTTTCTCCCAATTTATTTGGGTCAAGGTTATGGTTATGGTGTTTACCGCCACTGCATGATTGCATAGGTAGATGTAAATCTAACTACCATACGACCGCGATGGCCCCTCCCCATGATATTTGATGTATACTATTTTTAGTTTTAAAACTTCGTGTAGTAATTCCCTGTGGTATTTCAGGCTTTTGTTTATTTTGATGTCACGTTAGAATTTAATATTCCAGTTGTTTTTAATACTCTTAGGTGTATTCCCTTTGTTGTTCAGGTTTTAATCTAATATTCATTACTGTTCTATTTGCTGAAGGACGATATTTGTGATAGATGAATTAAATGAGACAGTTCGAGAATAAATTATTGAAGTTGTATAAATATTAGATTATGTAACTCCAGACAATAATGATAATTTTACCAACAGTGGTATAATTTTATTTTAAATGGTGAAATGATGAAGACGGTAGTGTGGTTAAGTTGTTGACTGAAATGAAATCGTGAAATGGCCTCAATTCCATTCGCACTTTTTTTTCTTCAAATATATTCTTTAATCTTTGCAAAATGGGTTTCAGTGAGACCATAATGGGAAACACTGGTATGATCTCTTTAAAAGTTATAAAATTATGAAGACATCTGTGTGGCTAGGCCGTTAACTATAAGGTAAAATAAAATCGTGAAATCGTTTTTCGGATTTTTTTCTCGGATATATTCTTTTAATTTCTTTATTTTTTATCTTTGTAATGGCTTTTAAGTGGAAGCTGTAACTTAAGAACTATAAGAAGATCAATTTTGTAATGTTTAATTTCACATTATCTTTCATAATCTATTTCTGCCAACTCGTTGATTTCAAGAACCTTCGTCATCTATTGAATAACATTCGATTGTCACATAATGACATGAAATCCTCTTTAGATGTATTTTTATAAAAACACATGACCACCAAGTGATTTAATATCGTCTTCTAGTATGACGTAATTTGCCGGCTTTCTGGAATACCCTATACTGATTGCTAAACCATTATTTAATATGTCAAGCACATACTCTGACTGTGAATTTTGCGTATTTATGACGACTATTTGACCTTATTCCATAGTGGTCGATATTGATATAATATATTTGTTTGTCAACACATGCTTGATATTTTATAAATAACCTTAAACAATAACTGAATATAATATTGCATCCTGAGGTTAATTAACTTCAATAAACACAATGGAAAATATCATCTACTCCGTACATAGTTGTGCTGGGGCCATCTTGAGCGTGATCGTATGATAGTTGGATTCACAATTACCTGTGTAATCAGTGCCTATCACCACTAAAGTTGTGAGTTCGAATCCCGCTCATGGAAAGATGTACTCGATACAACATTATGTAATAAAGTTTGATAGAGACTTGCGACAGGTCGGTAGTTTTCTCCTGGTACTCAGGTTTCCTCCACCGATAAAACTGACCGCCACGATACATGTATAACTAAAATATTGTTGAAAATTTCGTTAACACCATAAACCAAACACTATTTAAGTTCTGTTGACCACTGCTATTTAATCATGTTTGACCATCACGACAACGGGGTGAAGAAGATTTCAGATTACTCTATGACCTTTATGTACATTTGCGTCAAGTTGACTTGAAAATACTGGTAACTTAATAAAGGGATTGAGGCTAGGGCTATGGTGTTTTAACACCAATTTCAACAATATCTATCATATCGTGGCGCTCTGTTTTATTGGTGGAGGAAACATGAGTACCCGTATAAAAACCAACTACCACATCGTCACGACCACGACGGAACGTTCTTTAGAATGTGATGCGACATATTAAGGAGCAATATAAGGGGGTGCATTTTCCAACATTTTTCGCTTCTTCGCATCCCTACGAAAATATTATGGATTATCCATTTTATATTTTCTTCTATATGATTGATACGATCTGGTTTTTTTTGTTTTTTTTTGGTGTTACCACGAGAATCTTTAATTTGTAACTTTTACCCCAATATGCAGCTTGAGGTAGTGAATACATTGATATCCTATTTACTATGCATTACTCGTATTTGGAAAAACATGTATTAGACAAGCTCATGTTCAAAAGAGTAGAAAGCCAAATAACTCAAATGTATATGGGAACAAGTAAACTAAATGGTATAATCAAGATTGTCAAGATAGTCTAATGTAACAAGGGCCGGACATGAGGGAATTAGGTCCCGCGCTTATTGGATCCCTGCTGGAGATATCTACTCCCAGTTGTTCAACACACAGCAGGTTTTACAGAGAATAGCATTGGGCCCCGAACCTCATAGTGCCGGTCCTGAATGTAACCTATGTCTGACGAAGTTTGAACACACTGTAGGTTTTACAGAGAATAGCATTGGGCCCCGAACCTCATAGTGCCGGTCCTGAATGTAACCTATGTCTGACGAAGTTTGAACACACTGCAGGTTTTACAGAGAATAGCATTGGGCCCCAAACCTCATAGTGCCGGTCCTGAATGTAACCTATGCCTGGCGAAGTTTGAAGACACTACAGGTTTTACAGAGAATAGCATTGGGCCCCGAACCTCATAGTGCCGGTCCTGAATGTAACCTATGCCTGGCGAAGTTTGAACACACTGCAGGTTTTACAGAGAATAGCATTGGGCCCCGAACCTCCAAAGGCCGGTCATGAATGTAACCTATGTCTGACGAAGTTTGACTTTAGTGTTAATAATAATTACATTATCTAAAATGATTTGATTTGATTTTTAGTGTTTAACGCCACTTTCAACAATATTTCAGCTATATCATGGCGACCAGTTTTAGTGGTGGAGGAAGCCGGAGAGAACCACCGACCATGGGCAAGCAACTGGTAAACTTTATCACTTACATTATCTAGGAACTATGAATTTCAAGCATAAATGTATCTAATAAGTAATGTCAATGCAGAATCACCGACATGATATCGGATGATATACTCTCAGGGATTACAAAGCTAAAATGTACAAGTATATATATATAATTACAGCACGGTAAAAAAAAGAAGAAGAAATAATGGCTTTCAAGAATTATTTCGATTAATTTATGCTTGCTTGGTGGTGTTTAACGCCACTTTCAACAATATTTCAGTTATATCATGGCGGTCAGTTTTACTGGTGGAGGAAACCGGGGTACCACGAGAATACCACCGACCTCTCGTAAGTCACTGACATTTTTATCACAAAATGCTGTACACTTCGTCCTCATCGAGATTAGAACTCTCAACAACCAGGATATATATATATATAATGACAGCATGGTAAAATAAAAAAGGAATAATGGCTTTTAAGAATTATTTCGATTAATTTATGAAAAAGTGCTAATGCTTGCTTCATTGAAACACTGTAATTTGTGACATAATAACTTCCTATAATATCGGTTAAGACACTTCCAAGGTTTGGTTATAAATATTATGTAAATATGTTGAAAATAGTAAATTCGTTTACTAAAACTCGATGACATTTTTGGTTAAAAATCCTGCTATAAATATTCTGTAAATATGACTAATACTCGATGACATTTCAGTGACCTTTCATATAAATTCTTATCTTCACCAGTTTTAATGACATGATACATTGATCTGGAGCTGCAGATGAATTGAAATAAAAGTTTAATATAATTACAGGATGTCGTATAATTAGTAAGAAAGGATATGGATCTAAATGAACACGAGGGTCTATCCAACATTACACTTAGACACAAATTAAAGTAAAGGAACACGAGGGTCCATCCAACATTACACTTAGACACAAATTAAAGTAAAGGAACATAGTTTTTATTTTTTATTTTTGTTTTTGCTGCTCGACATAGTCACAGTAGTGTCTGCAGCAATGAACATTTTTCGTTGCTTTCTCCATTTGATAGTCACAGTAGGGTATTCAAAAATGAACTATATGTTTTTGTCTGTTCTGCATCTCATAGTCACAGGAGGGTATTCAGCAATGAACTATTATTTTTTGTTGTTCTACATCTCATAGTCACAGGAGGGTATTCAACAATGAACTATTATTTTTTGTCTGTTCTACATCTCATAGTCACAGAAGGGTATTCAACAATGAACTATTAGTTTTTGTTGTTCTACATCTCATAGTCACAGAAGGATATTCGACAATGCACTATTTGTTTTTCGTCTGTTGTACATCTCATATTCACAGTAGGGTATTCAACAATGAACTATTTGTTTTTCGTCTGTTCTACATCTCATAGTCACAGTAGGGTATTCAACAATGAACATTGTTTTGCTGTTCTACATCTCATAGTCACAGTAGGGTATTCAACAATGAACATTGTTTTGCTGTTCTACATCTCATAGTCACAGTGGGTATTCAACAATGAACTATTATTTTTTGCTGTTCTACATCTCATAGTCACAGTAGGGTATTCAACAATGAACTATTATTTTTGCTGTTCTACATCTCATAGTCACAGTAGGGTATTCAACAATGAACATTGTTTTGCTGTTCTACATCTCATAGTCACAGTAGGTATTCACCAATGAACATTGTTTTGCTATTCTACATCTCATAGTCACAGTAGGTATTCACCAATGAACATTGTTTTGCTATTCTACATCTCATAGTCACAGTTAGTATTCAACAATGCACATGTGTTTTTGCTGTTCTATATCTCATAGTCACTGTGAGGTTTTCAACAATGAGAACCACTCATAAGCTTAAATGAGTGTGATGTATCAATACTATCATATCATGATATGTTCTCCAATAAATATGTAGAAAACAAGTTGGAAAAATGCGAAGGGATAATACGAAATCGAAGAAGGTCAGACAATATAATGGCAAATAGAAACAAAGGTCAAACAATGACCTACAAAGAAAACATTGAATAACACGAATGCCACTAAAAATTGCGTTTGTTTGATAGTGTTTAGCACCACTTTCAACAATATTTCAGGTATATCGTGGCCGTGGCGGCCCCTTAAAAGTCCCTTTCCTCTCTACAATATATCGAATATGTTCAATCAATTAAAAATCTGAAGTCAGAAACATTTTCATGTAAATATTAATTCTTTAACAATATGAAAGTGACGTAAACAAAATCACCGATGCATATTTAATATGAAATCGATTCAAACCATAAGAATATCATATTCATCCATGTGCATAAACGTTAGAGAAAACCGAAGGAGGCAATCAAAAATGAACAATCCAGAGAAACTGGCAACATAGGGTAAACAAGACACAAGACGAAGACAAACACCAGTATGCGCAAAGAAATTCAAATACCGTAAATAAAATATAATTTTTATGCGGAAAAGTGATGAAAACTTTTTCAAATTCAATTCAAACCATTATAATAATATGTTATCCATGTAGATCTTTGCTTGATTATATAATTTGCTACGATTTTACACTACACCTAGCTCTATGTTGACATATCACTTCAAGTTACATGTGTTTATAACCAAATTCTTTAGTTTAATTATTTTCTTCTAAAACAAATTTTATTCCCAAAAAACAAAAGCAGCTAGTGTTTATTTATAAAATCATAATATATGGTGTTCAATTACTTGGACGAACACAACATGATAAACAAGAAACTGTAACCTTTAATCTTTTAGACTTCAGATAGTGTTTTATAGGGAGAAAAAATCGTTAAGAATTTCCAGTAATTACACCTAGATTATAGATAATCAAACAGTGGTATTTTTTTTTTATTATTATTATACAATATCTTATTATATTTACTCAAATCTGACGCAAATTGCAGTGCAGTTGTACTTGAAAATCAGATATGTAGGGGAGGGCTTTATGATTTCGTGGCTTTGACATCTACAGTAAGAGACAATAGTGGGGGGAGGGAGAGCTTTATGATTTCGTTGCTTTGACATCTAGAGGTAAGAGAGGATGATGGTGAAAAGGTCATTGAAGATAACAACAATTCTATGTTATATATAAGGAATCGAACCAAAACGTCCTATTGCTGTTGTTCATCTAGAAGTTACTACGATATATCTACTATATTATTGCCATTTTCAATGCCTTCAGTTTATTTAGTTTAAAACAAAACAAAAGGTGTATCTACTATGTGTACGTGCTGTCAGGCTAGTAAGATTATTTTAATAAGCCTGCTGTACAAAAGATATGCTTTATCAGCCCCGCTGTTAACATCTCTAACTACATGGAAGGATTTAAAAGTAAAGTCATCACATATTAAGTGGTTTTTCTAATATAAATTGCCGCAGAAAGATATACTTTATCATTTAAAGTTAATATATTTGTAAATAAACGTTAGAGAATACCAACGGGGCAATCAACAATGGACAATCCAGAGAATACCGAAGGGGCAATCAACAATGGACAACCCAGAGAATACCAACGGGGCAATCAACAATGGACAATCCAGAGAATCTGGCAACATAGGGTACACAAGACGTCAAATAACAACACAATGTGCGTTGGATACCACTATGCACAAACAAACATAAAAAACGTAAATAAGACATGAGCCTTCCTACAAACTACTGTAATTCACGCTGTCTTCATTTTCATAAATATATCAGCATGTCATTTTGATACATATATAGATAAAGACCTCGATTTCGTTCTAATGAAGAAAGATATTGTTCTACACACAACAAAATGCCAATAATGTCTGCTCTTTATATTGCAGAAATAAGGATCGTCAAATTGTAATAAATCTGTCATAAANAACGTAAATAAGACATGAGCCCTCCTACACACAACTGGAGGAAAAGACGGGCCAAACAAACATAAATAACGTAAATAAGACATGAGCCTGCCTACAAACAACTAGAGGAAAAGACGGGCCAAACAAACATAAAAAACGTAAATAAGACATGAGCCTGCCTACAAACTACTGTAATTCACGCTGTCTTAATTTTCATAAATATATCAGCATGTCATTTTGATACATATATAGATAAAGACCCCGATTTCGTTCTAATGAAGAAAGATATTGTTCTACACACAACAAAATGCCAATAATGTCTGCTCTTTATATTGCAGAAATAAGGATCGTCAAATTGTAATAAATCTGTCATTTTATCTAAATCTCATCAAGCACGGAACTAAAAATAATACATAAATCTTTATAAAAATTAATAGAACTATCCAATCCAATCGTTTTATTCATTTCGTCAGCCAGACAATCTACGTCACTACAGGATAAGTAGAGTAGTGGAATATAATTATATACTGACACACTGAAAACACCACGCGATTTATTTTAAGATGTCATTTGTAAAACTGAGGTGCAAGTTGTATTAGAGACATATTGTAAACATGTAAAGCAATCTTACAGTAATTTGTCCTATTATGTGTCTTTACGTTGTGAGTTCCGTGTTGTGATGTCTGTTACGATTTCCATGAAAACGATGATCGGTTCGTCAATACCTCCAGTTGTTTGTAGAAAGGCTCATGTCTTATTTACGTTATTTGTGTTTGCTTGGGCATAGTGGTGTAAAAAAAACACATGTTGTGTTGTGATTTTGCTTTGTTTTTCTTCATCTTGTGTACCCTATGTTACCAATTTCTCTGAATTTCCCATTTTTGATTGCATCTTCTGTATTTCCCATTTTTTATTACATCTTCTGTATTTCCCATTTTTGATTGCCTCTTCTGTATTTCCCATTTTTGATTGCCTCTTCTGTATTTCCCATTTTTGATTGCCTCTTCTAAATTTCCCATTGTTGATGACCTCTTCTGTATTTCCCATTTTTGATTGCCCCTTCTGAATTTTCCATTGTTGATTGCCTCTTCTGAATTTCCCATTTTTGATTACCTCTTCTGTATTTCCCATTTTTGATTGCCTCTTCTGTATTTCCCATTGTTGATTGCCTCTTCTGAATTTCCCATTGTTGATTACCTCTTCTGTATTTCCCATTTTTGATTGCCTCTTCTGTATTTCCTATTTTTGATTGCCTCTTCTGTATTTCCCATTTT
>MJUT01023676.1:128268-152981 GCA_002080005.1 Gigantidas platifrons
CCTCTTCTGTATTTCCCATTTTTGATTGCCTCTTCTGTATTTCCCATTTTTGATTGCCTCTTCTGTATTTCCCATTTTTGATTGCCTCTTCTGTATTCTCTAACGTTTATCTACACGTAACATGTTTAAGGTAATTAATGTAGCACAGAAAGATCTAAGCGTTCACCAGGCGCATTTTACCACAAGGTTCGTAAGTATTATTTATGTAAACGTTAATCAATAATTGATAATACAGAGACGGTGGCAACATTGGACACAATACACAAAAAGAAAATAAAACAACAAATAACATAGAAAACGAGAGAGGTCACACGGACTGCATAGGAATAAGCCGGATGAAAACCTACTTTTAGTAGACCATCACACGCTTAGTTGGATTTTTGTAGTGCTAGCTCACCAAAACCACAGTCATCGGATATTTTCATGGATACTTCATCACGATTCCGGCCCAACCAGTATCTGTTCTTACTTTTTAATGTATTTAAACATAAAATACAAAATTTATGGTCTTTAGTTTGACCCGACCAGGGCTTGTACCCACGATCTACCACGCTCTGTAATATTAAGAAAATAAAACTAAAGAAGTATAAAGAAAAGGCTATCATATCGCTTGAATACATTTTCTTTCTTATATAAAATATGGTCCGTTCATCAACCTGCACGACCTTAGGTGACTCATTAAACCCTTTTAATTGTTCCCCGTGGTAATCAACACTCTCGGTATTATCATCTGGTTAAGTACAGCAATAAAATATAATTATATATGGTCAGGTTATGGTTAATTGCCTCTCGTATTAGGTAAGGACCACGTTCTACGACATACGTTACAACTCATGCTATCATACCACGCCGCTTATAAATAAACATACTATGCAATTAATTCCCGATTGAGCTGACATGAAATAACCAGTATTTTAGAGTGGACAAACGTTGGTGGTACAAGATCCAATTAAAGATAAAAAAAATAATCTGGTCAGTTTATGGCCAATTACTGGGTACAATATTGGATAAAGACGAGGCAAATATCGGACATTTCCAAGATTGTATTGCAAAATAAGTGTAATAATGTCAGTAGGGTCGGTAATTATATATTGTGTCGCTACAGATGTAGACGCAATAACATTAAAACAATACCATAGTTAAGCAGTAAATAAACGCAAGAGACAACCAAAGGGGTGTGCAATCAAGAATGGACAATCCAGTATAACTGGCAACATTGGGTACAACAGACACAGGATGAAGACAAAAAAAAGCAAAAAACACAACACAGAAAACCAAAAGATGAGCAACACGGACCACACCAATAACAGGAGATGAACAACACGGACCACACCAATAACAGGAGATGAGCAACACGGACCACACCAATAACAGGAGATGAGCAACACGGACCACACCAATAACAGGAGATGAACAACACGGACCACACCAATAACAGGAGATGAGCAACACGGACCACACCAATAACAGGAGATGAGCAACACGGACCACACCAATAACAGGAGATGAGCAACACGGACCACACCAATAACAGGAGATGAACCCAGTTGTTTGCGTAGGGTAAGCAGTCTCCGTCTCTTACAAGACACCCGCCATGTTTCTCACATAGTTTTTCTTAAATAACATAATACTTGATTGTTTGACTCACCTGTTAACAAAACACTTTAGAGGCCCAGGTAAGCAAAACATAATCTAAGGTTTTCATATAGTTAATACGTGTTGGATCTCATCATACACAACAACAACGTAAAAACAATAACCGACCATAGCCATTATAATGAGAAGGTGGGTGAATGTTTGTTGCTTAAATTTGTTCGCCGTTATATCATAGCGGGAACAAGTAACAGTTCAATGAGATGATGATGACGTCTACGTTGTACTAGACCAGTATTCCTAGTTTGCATGCGATACAATTAATTGGTGTAACATTAAGGGTATAGAATGAGTACTATGTTGTAGTTGTTATATTTGTTGGTGTCAGAAATGGGGAAAAACCGACGACTTTATGCAAGAAGAGTTTGAAGATACCAAATGGGCAATCAGAATCCGTATATCGAAGAAGAACAGACAATACAATGGCCAAAAGAACAAGTACAAAATGACAAACAAAGATCTACAAAACATACATATAAAACTAAAGATCGAGTAACACAAACCCCACTAAAAACCGGGGTGAACTCAGGTGCTCCGGAATCAATTAACACACTTAATCGAGTACGCTTCGCCACGGACGAGAATCGAACACACAATGTTAGTGGTATTGAACATTGATTCATTGTGTAAACCTAACTAGCTATGAAGTGTGGATATACCAAAGGGATAATCCGAACCACAAGGACAGACAATGCAATGGCCAAAGGAGGAAGGTCCAAGCGACAAACAATAATATACAAAGAGTTATACAGAAAGCTAAAGGTTGAGCAACACAAACCCCACACAAATACAGGGGTGAACAATCATGTTCTTCGGAAAGACAAGCGGCTTGGGTGGTCCTTCCATGAGAATCTATCCTTAAACGGTAGGATTTTCGTGAAGGGTATCTTACAGAACTAAAATCCCCAACTAGATCTTGACGAGAATATGGTAAAATATGCCATAACTGAGAGAGTAAACATTTATCTAAATAATATAAACTTATAATAAAGAAGTAGTATCAATTGTAAAAGTAGTAAACTTCTTTACTAGTATTTTGTTTATTTTATTGACTACAAATAGTTCCCGTTTCCTCATTGATGACTTATCACCGAATGTGACTTTCCATCGCATTTTCAACATGAGTACCATGACGGGATGCAACTAGTGGAGCAAAAACTGCTTACCTTTCCGGGGCCCCATCACGGTGTTATTCAGGTTTATTTCTGCTTTGTGGACTACTGGGTGTGTTTCTTATTTCTTGTGACTATTTTTTGTCTGACTTTGGCGAATTTAGGATGTGTTGACTACTAATTTACCTATTTTGTTCCAGTATTGTTATAAATGCTGTCATAGTGATAGCCGGAACCGTTGAACCGTAATGAAAGCGGGAGGTTTGGCGTCGTAATATCTGAATCAACCCACCATTTCTTTGGAAATGCCTGTACCAAGTCAGGGTCATTGCGGTTTTCACAGTTTTCCGGTTGTTGACTGATTTTGTCTGTTTATATACGTATAAATTTTGACTTTCCCTTTGGAAGATTGTTCGGATTTCGGCAATTTTGTTATTACCCTTATTTGGATCTACAGCTTCTTATTTTTTTTATTACCATTTGGTATCTATTATTAAAATTTTTCTAAGTAGTAAATATTCGCCGCTATATTACAGTGTTTAACATTTTGAACCAACATTTTTATCTTTAAAAAAATATTACTTTTGAATGGTATATTATTATAGCATCGGAAAGTACATAACAAGTTTCGCGAACTCAATTCGTTTCCAGAAAATCATACTGTACGAAAATTAAAAATATCGACATACAGCTATTCCCATCTGACATGGTCTTTATTGCTATCGATCTGAAGGGAACTATATATATCTTATATGTTTCATAGATGAATTCATGCTTGATTGTTAATTAAAAGGAGTGAAATGATTGGTCAACTGTCACAAACGTTTTTATTGGACACAAACAATTTCATCATGGAGTAATATGACATTGGTTTTAATCTATTTTTAGACATATATAGATTGCAAAATGATTGATTTATGTTGCAACAGCTATAAGTTAAGTGCCCTTAGTTGAAATAAGAAACGGTGATTTGATAATAAATATTTTTTGTAGATGTGTGGAGAAATTAATAGCATTTCAATGTGTCTATGATTTAAATGTTCATATCATTTAATTTTAACATATAAATGATGGCTACGGTCATCCGATCTTTTTCTTAGAACTAACATTATGCATATGATGACATCTGTGTCACGAAGGTTAATTATATTAAAAATGCATACAGATCAAAATTATAATTCAGCAAAATCAGTTTGTCCCGAATTATTGTTTGGAGATATACAAGTATATGTTTCCTCTGTAAGCTGTGACTCTATTTCTTTACTGGGATCCAGGACCAATCGACGAGTATTACATGATGTATCTTCCTGGACAATTCCAGTGTTATTTTGTAGGGGGTTCATATTAGCTTGTTGGTCATATTGTCTAAAGCATTGTGTTATGTGTCCTTGTCTCGATAGATATATCAGTTAGGTTAATATAAATCGTATCCACAATACACATTACAAAATATAGAACAAACATTTTAAAAACTTCAACAAACTATTTCAATATTTGTTAGATGAAACAGCTGTATTTACATTACGTTCAATTACGTATCAATAATGCATATTAGATTAACTTTTCATTCAAATCATTCACTAAAAACTCCTATTATTAGCAAACTATTTAAATGTGTTGTAAAAACCCCTTCTGTGAATAATAGGATCTGAATTGATTTGAATACACGAAACCCGATCTGTGGAAAATAGGATCAGAAAGAGATTACACAAACAATATACTGTGAATAATACTATATGAAAGGGAATACACAAAACCTATTTGGTGAATAATACTATTTGGTTTGGTTAGGTTTATGGTGTTTAGCGCCACTTTCAACAATATTTTAGTTATATTGTGACGGTCAGTACCTGAAGAAACCCACTGATAAACTTTATCACAAAACGTTGTATCGTAAAAACCTATTTGGTGAAAGGAAAGGCAATACACAAAATATCATACTGTGAATAATACGATAGGAAACGGAATACACAAAGCCTATTCGGGGAATTATAAGATATGAAAGAGCAATAAACAAAATCTATAAAAAGATCTAAAAGACAAAACAGAAAACTTTCGATATATCTAAGATTATATTTTTAACAATATTCGACATTAGCAAACATTATTTCTTAAAAACGAAAAATAACTTAACATAGGTTTTCTGTGTTGGGTTTGTGTTTTGTTTTATATGCCTTCGTTCTGTGTCTTGTGTCCAATGTTGCCTTAGTCTCTGGATTGTCCATTATTGATTGCCCTTTCGGTTCTCGTTAACTTTTATTCCGATTTCTATATTTTGCGTTGAACAGACATAGGTATCAATTTTCTGACAAATACTTCTGCATTTTCTTTTGCAATACAGTAAATAAACACAACTGTGTGATAGGTATAATAATCACATATTTTATTTACTACTTTTCCTTGTTTCCCCAGCGTTGATTGATTGATGCTTAACGTCCAGCGAGCAATTTTTCAGCTATATTCAGGACGAGAATAATTTAAACGCCACGTGACTCGAAACAAGGAAAGGTGATGGGTAGGGACGGAGAATTTTGCCAGTGCAACAGGTCTCCTATGGACTACTCATCATGAGCATAATGCTCATACTGAGCTGTTACACTGGGTTCTTTAACGCGCGAAGAGGGTGGCAATCTCTCAACACGGGACCTCGGTTTTATTTACGTCTCATCCGAAGGACGGGTTGGTTGTCAATGTACACGTCCCTCACAACCGACGGACGCCCCTTCAAGCCGAAGAAGCTCTCGATCCCATTTTTATACCCCGGGATTCCCGCGGGGTTGACCCCTTTTAGAGGACTAGTGCCTCTAGGACGGAGAAACCTGGTGCCTATTCTACCCCCGGCACACCCCAGCGTATGCAGTGCTTGTATGACATGTGACATGATTTTCGATAGCCTTTTCAGATTGGATTGTTTTTCATTTAGGAATAAGAGTCTAGTAGTAGATAATACACACACCATTCCAGACCATAATAAATTTCTAATTCTAATGTAGTTGTTTAATATTCCTGGTTTGTGATTGGACAATGCTGTAATTTTCACGGTATCAATTCCACGGTTGAAATAGCATGATATATTATTTAGAATTTTAGCCGCTTACGTCATCTTGTCAATACTGTGTCAATGCACATCATTACATTAGAATGGAGATAACGGTATTGTATTTGTAAATTTCTCGGTAGCAATTGTCGATTTAATGGTCTTACATGAAACCACTTTTTTAACGGACGAAGAATGTTTCGACTATTCACCCATCTGTCAGCTGATTACCGCTCACGTCATCTTGTCAATAATGTGGCAATGCACATCTATATACACATGATTATATTAGAATGGAGATGACTGTTGTATTTGAAAATTTCACGGCATCAATTGTCGATTTAATGGTCGCAAGTATCTGTTTACTGGTTCCGCTAACGCATCGCCAGTCAACTCAATTTGCTATTATAAAATCTCCAATTGATGCCGTGAAATTTTCAAATACAACCCAGGTATCTCCTAGTTATATATATTATGTTGTATATTAATACATGGAAATACAATCTTCGACGAAAAATAACAGAGCAGTGCATTCATACCTGATTTAATATCGACACAAAACGATTCGTAATACGTTCTTTAAAAACCTTATCGCATCGGTTGAACCACAAGAAAAATCGAATAAAACACAATTCACCTTCATCAAATTGGTTGAAGTACAAGAAATATAAAAATAAAACACATTTAACCCTCATCAAATTAAAAACCAGTTAATTGCGTAATAATTGACGAACACTATTAATTTCCTTCAGTGAATGAACCTATTTGTAAGACAAGGAAATTCCCATCATTCGCAAAAGAAACTCTGATCTGATGTTTGTAAATTGATAGTTTTGTCCTTGGTGACAAGTGAATAATCACTAGCATGTTCATAGAGTACTTCAACTTTGAACGTAACCGTTACGGAAGTTATATTATGTGTCAATTCTGTTCGATGTCCCCCAAGGTTAATTGAGCAGGTCACGTGTCATTACAAAAGGTAAATTAGTGCATGGCATATTTACCTTGAAATTATTTATTTGTATGATTCCAATAACTTGTAAGTAACAAGACGGATGCAAATAGTGGAGCAGGATTTGCTTACACTTCCGGATCCGGAGCGCCTGCCCAAACATGCCCTTTTGTGGGAATCGTGTTGCTCAGTCTTTAATTTTCTTAATAGCGTTTTCTAGATCATTGTTTGTGTTTTTGTGCCTTCCGTTTGGTCATTGGCTTGGATATCTTTATTCGATTTACAGATTTTGAATATCCCGTTGGTAAGCTTTTTCTTGCAAACTTTTAGATATTATGTTGTATCGAGTACACCTTGCCATCTGAGGAAATCGATATTTCCAACATTAGTGGTGATATGAATTGATGCCATATGGTTGAAGGAATATAATGGTATTGTTATCTTATTGAAATGTAATAACCATTATAGAACAGAAAAGAAATATTATCATATTATTTCATGAAAGAGGTTTAAACATATTCTTCATAATCATTTTAAATAAAACTCAAGCAACTATCTCTGAATTAGTCCTTCGGACTTAGTGAAATACGATCTACCTTTTATGGGAAGAGTGTGTTTTTACTGTGTTGTAGCAAGATTGTATAGAAAAAATAAATTGACCTGAAATATGCAAATACAATAAAAATTAGTTTTCCTATTTTGCTAAAATTTAGAAAAAATATTCAGAATTTTCATGTCCAAAATAGCACCTGCTTTCTGTTTTGCATGAAAGAAAAGTAATTCTTGCTCGAGGCGGGCGAGAGGTATCCTCCTCTCTCTAAAAATGAAATGATTGGTTCCTTAACTGTACCCGGGAATATAATACATTGTTTACCAACTTCCTCATACAATATTTCCTTAGACAAATTATGTCTGACACGATGTCTAAACGTGGTACGATTTAATCCAAATCTTACAGAACCACTAAACTGACAAGACGTTCTTATAATAAGATTTTGTCTTTTATGTCACCTCGACATAATGTGTTTTGTAATGACGTACTGCTTGTGTGATAAAGTAAACAAACATAAATAACGTCACTTTTATCCAATTATGACTCTATATATATCATTAACTCACAATATGTAATATATAGATGTAACAATCTCATCAAAAACCCGAGAAAGGTTCGCGCAATGAATACTTAACTCAGAAACGCATCATTGCCTTATGATATTCAATATGCACCTTTTATTATATTCATATCAGACGATATTTTGAGGTATATAATGGCTTTTGAAACGCTACATTTAGCATTAACTCACAATATGTAATATATAAATGCGATAATCACATCAAAAATCCGAGAAATGTTTTCGCAATAATACTTAACACAGAAATGCATTGCCTTGTTTATAGTATTCAATATGTGCCATTTATTGAATAAATAAACATTAGAGAATACCGAAGGGGCAATAAAAAGTAGACAATCCAGAGAAACTGGCAACATTGGGTACACAAGCACGAAGAAAAGCAATGCTAAAACACAACACAATATGTGTTGGACACCTCTATACGCAAACAAACACAAATAACGTAATTAAGACATGGGCCCTCCTACAAACAACTGGAGGAAAAGACGGACCAAACAAACACAAATAACGTAATTAAGACATGGGCCCTCCTACAAACAACTGGATATCATACGATATTGTTTGGTAAATCATGGCTTTTGATCGCGAAACAATTTTTAAGCATTGTAAAACTAAATGAAAATAAAGTGGTGGGAGTGTAATGAATTCCCAACAATTTTTGAATGCACGAAAGCAGATCCCACTGAGTGAAAATGGCTGAACGATGATTATTTCTCCTACCTACTAATGACTGTGATTGCTACATTGACTCATTACATTCACATCCCTATGTATTTTGTTGGGTCCGTGTTTGTTCATCTTTGTAGTTGTCTGCGTTGTGTTGTTGCTTTGTTTTGTCTTATAATTGTGTCTTGAACCCAACATTGCCCGTGTATTTGCATTGTCTACATTTTTGATTGACTGTTCTAAATGCTTATGTGTACTAATTGACGATTTCATAATATATCTGTAGTCATAGCAATATTTCTTTTTTACAATAATGTCATGTTCAAAATACTATATTACATATACATTGTATAATTTGGAATTTGAACTTATATATTTCGTCGTCTTGAAGTACATCACAAGAGAAATATCGCCAATTTCTAAATAAAACAAACAAACATGACAACCACACAACCGTATCCTAACTCCTCAGCCGACTGAACATGAACCAATCTATCACAAAACTAAACATTTATTGAAAATCTAGATTGCATAACGAAACGCACTTTTAAACTACTTTCAACAACACAACACTTAGCTTCCAAGGTTAAACATAGCAAATCTTATTATGGAAATGTATATAGCTTTTAAGTTGATGTAGGTGTTTAATGAAATTGTGTCATATTAAGACAATTCACAGCTTACTTTGTCAGCCTTAGTTTATTGAAAATATGTTAGCCATTACTGTGTGCAGAATGACGAATGAAACGATGGTAGCTAGACACTTTTAGTAAATTGAATTTCAATAAATCATATTGGCCCATACGTCTTGAAAATAAGTAATGAAACAGGAGAATTGAAGCTAGTTACGCAAGTAAAATTCAGAAATCACGTTTACAATAACGCCAACATACCTCACCGTTCCTACGAAAAATATACATGTAATTTAATCATAGATATTATATGAAGAGAAAGTTGTTCTTCATATAGGAAATAACATTAAACATACAAATGTAAATGGACTAGATGATTTGTCTATCAACCGCATCAGTGGTGTCATGTTTAGCGTGTTTGATACGAGTGTGGTTGATTGTGGATACGAGCACCGCTCGGCAGAAAGCAAAGGCAATCAAATTGGGATGTTCTGCTTCCCGGCTAAGCACACAGCAATTAGTAAGAACAAATAATTGTTGCCTCGTATTCAAGATGATGTCTCCGAGTGGAACGACATGTCTACCCGCGATCGATGTCTCCGAGTGGAACGACATGTCTACCCGCGATCGATGTCTCCGAGTGGAACGACATGTCTACCCGCGATCGATGTCTCTGAATGGAACAACATGTCTACCTGCGGTCATTGTGTTGTCGGTCTTTCTTCGCTTTGCGGCTTCTCGCCATGAGTGGGATTTGAACTTACAACTCTAACTATGATCGGCACTGATTTCACAGTTTGTTGTAAAGCCAACTACCATACGATCATGCAGACTTTAAACATATGTTTACAGGGTGTGTCATTGTATTTATATATATTTTTTTATTGCTTAATGCGGGATTAAAGGTTTAAAAACATATATAAATCGCCCAGAAACTAGCCAATAGAATATGACGGTACCGCAGTACTCGACGAAAACCACCGACCTGCCAGTCACTGACAAAATTTATCACATAATGTTCTATCGATTACACTTCGCCTGAGTGGGATTCAAACTTGCAACGTTATTGCTGGTAGGCAATGATTGCACCGACAGTCATCAATACAACTATCATACGACCACGACCACGACGGTTCCTAGGTCTAAATAGTTTGTACAACAAAACTAAATGCATAACTAAAGTAGTAACAAATATTTACTGCTTTAAGATGACAGGAATTTTCGTCTCAATGATTTTATCAATGTCAACCTTCCATCACTAGCGTCGAAATTCGATCTATCAATATATATATATATATATTTATCAAATAGTTCATGACACTAAGGGCCATATGGCAGTTTATGGACCGGGATGTCACCCACAAAATAGTATATGGAAGCTGAGGTCCATATACTATTTTGTGGGTGACAGACCGGTCCATAAACTGCCATTTGGCACGGAGTGCCATGAACTATTTGTTATATTATACTCAGTACATGCAAATCTGTCATGTTTTTGTTATTGTATATCTAAGACAAAAAACGAGTTCGGACAAAATCCGGAAGAAAACATTATATTGATCGGGCCCGGTCCATGTACTAAAATATTGACCGGTTACGCTAACAAAGAAAAATAGGGACAATAAAAACGTAAAGTATAATATATTTGTAATCTGGAACGATTTGTGTGAAAAACTATCTAGACTAATTGTCAATTTCCACCATCCCTAAGATCAAAACTAGATGTTGTAAATATGCTTCAATCTAATAAGGACGTACAGTGTTTCTTATTCTCCGATGTAATCCTTATAGGTCGTCTAAGAAATACGGAATATGAAAAGGTCACCATAGTTACCGGTAGACACTGAGTTACATTAATGTCATACCTTAGTATCATTTATATAGTCTCTATTACTTCTAATATTTATTTAATTACAGTTATTTGGTTCATTTGTACGGATTATTTGTCAAATGTAGAACGATTTAAAATAAATCACTACGCGATAGTAGTGCAAATTTGTCTTTCGTGTCACAAAAGTACTTCATATTATCGATATCAAAAAGTGATAATTGGTTCGTAGCCAGTCTTAACATTTTTATTTGTTTTTCTTATGTCTTTGTTTTTCCCAATAAATGAAGTATTCCTGTCCAATAATAGTATTATTGAAGAGAGTATCATGTAAAAACAAGGTGGCCGTCGTTCTCGTAATCGTATGGTAGCAACACTAAAGTGGTGTGTTCGAATCCCGTTCATGGCGAGGTGTACTCGATCCAACATTATGTGATAAAGTTTGTCAGTGACTTGCGAAAGATCGGTGGTTTTCTCCGGTTTCCTCCGCCAATAAATTCACCGCCACGATATAACTGAAATATTGTTGAAAGTGGCGTTAAACACCATAAGCTATAAACCGCCCTTTCTAATAATAGTATCATTGAAGAGAATATCATGTAAAATATTATTGGTAGAAATTAGTAACCACAAACTGGGGCAAATGTAAGCTTAGTCTGTTATTGCTATCCTGTTTACATCTTCTAGAATACTTGCTACCGACGACTTTTATATTGTGTGAATTTCCATCCTTTTGTCTATGAGTGTATCTGATGCAGGGTGCCACGTGTGGAGCAGGAACTGCTTACCTTTCTGGAGTACCTTAGTTCACTCCCGGTTTTTCGTGGTGTGGTTCGTGTTGCTCGATTTTTAGTTTCCAGTGTCACGTTTTGGAGATGGTTATTTGTCGTTTTTCTTGTGGCCATTGCATGGTCTGTCCTTCTGTGTTTGATCGATGGCTTCTGGTTACACCTTTGAAGCTTTTCTTATTCCAGACACACATCATGTGTATTAACCATTAAGTATGCTTTTATATATATTAAAGACTGCAAAAGATTTACAATCGTCTAATTGATCTAAAGAACCAACACACATCTCCAAAAGTCTTTATTCTCCTTTCTTTTCTTTCGTATATTGTCTCTACCTATGTTTTTGTATATAATCATTCTGTGTTTATTTATCTCTATGCATGTTATATATAAATTATATAATTTCATTGCGCATGATAATACACATTGTAATTAATTGTATTCGGGAGAATACTTCATAAGTTGGTAAAAATTGTGTCCGATCCCTATTTGTTATATTTAGCAAATAAAACTATGTTTAAACTAAAAACCAAAGAGCCGAAACAAGTAGCCAATATCGGTCATGGACACCAGTGCCTAATGGAGATTGAATTATATTATTTAGGAACTGTAAATTTCAAGCATAAATAGATCTAATAAACCATGCTTTATCATAATATTTACTGGGTGAATGATATCCTCGAGGACTAATAGTTCTCCAGCAGAGGTATCGACCCAGTGATAGCTTAAAAAAAAAAACGTAGATATAAATGTCATTCTTCTCCATGTAATGTATGTAATAGCATTCTAATCAATGACTTTTGAAAAGTAAAATTTCTAGCCTAGACGACTGATCTAGTTTGGCAGGAAACAAAGTCCCCTAGGTAGTAAAAAAAACGTACATATAAATATCATCCTTCTCTTTGTAATAGCATTCTAAAAATGACTTTTGAAAAGTAAAATTTCTAGCTTAGACGACTGATCTAGTTTGGCAGGAAGCTAAATCCCCTCCATAACTAGTAAAAATGTAGATATAAATATTATTATTTTCTTTGTAATAGCATTCTAGAAAATGACTTTTGAAAAGTAAAATTTCCTAGACGACTGAACTAGTTTGACAGGAAACTAAATCCCCTAACTAGTAAAAACTGTGGATACAAATGTATAAATATTATTATTTTCTTTGTAATAGCATTCTAGAAAATAACTTTTGCAAAGTAAAATTTCCTAGACGACTGAACTAGTTTTACAGGAAACTAAATCCCCTAACTTTACATTGCATTCAATCAACGTCTTTAGATGACTATGTAAGATAAAATAGAACAAGGTAATGAGAGTCTTATTAACGGTCTTGACAATGTATTGGCAATTTCTGTACCAATAATGTAACCCGCTATCGGAAACGACAAAAAACATTTAGAAGAATACCAATTATAAATACTTGTTATGTTATACTTAATTACTGATATTGTTAATTTCACGTCGATAACGGTGGTATGAACGCTGGTTTGATACTAGTAATCGTTCAATTGATTATAACAGGTATAACCATATACCCCATACGACAGGTATGCGAAGAGCTTGAAGAGGTAATCAGAATCCGTTAATCGAAGAAGAACAGACAACACAATGGCCAAAATGATAAACAGGACAAACGACGATCTACAAAACATTACACATAAAACTAAAGATCGAGTAACACGAATCCCACTAAAAACTGGAAGTGAACGCAGGTGCTCCGGAAGATTAAGCAGTTCCAGCTCCACTAGTAGCACCCGTCGTGTTAATCTAGTTACAAACTATAAAATGGTTGCTTCTCCTCTAAGCACGGAACATTAAGGAAAAAGAGCAAAGACTGGCTGGCTCGGAATCAGGATAATATGTTCGAATGGGGCGACATGTCTGTTGTTTCAATGAGCTAGCACTAAAAAATCCAACTAGCCATGTTGATCTAGGACAAAGTAGACCTCATTATTATCTCATTGAAAATTAACTTGTTCTCGCCATGATATAGCTGACCAATCACTGAGTTCACTTTAAAACTTAAATATATATTTTGTTGATTCTGATCATAACGAGTGAGCGAGTGATTTTTGTTGAACGCCAAAAAACAATTTGTCAGTTATATCTTAACGAGAACAAGTTATAGTTCAATGAAATGATGATGATGATGTCGGCTTTGTACCAGACCAATACGCTTTGTACCAGACCAGCAAGCTTTGTACTAGACCAGCACGCTTTGTACCAGACCAGCACGCTTTGTACTAGACCAGCACGCTTTGTACCAGACCAGCACGCTTTGTACCAGACCAACACACTTTGTACCAGACCAGCACGTTTTGTACCAGACCAACACACTTTGTACCAGACCAACACGCTTTGTACCAGACCAACACGCTTTGTACCATACCAGCACGCTTTGTACCAGACCAACACGCTTTGTACTAGACCAACACGCTTTGTACCAGACCAACACGCTTTGTACCAGACCAACACTCTTTGTACTAGACCAGCACGCTTTGTACCAGACCAACACGCTTTGTACCAGACCAACACGCTTTGATGCATATTTATAGTGCTGTCCCACTGATACAACATTCCACAGGTAGACATATCGACTGAATTATCCTGAGTGCGAGTCGGCCAGTATTTGCTCTTACTCCTTTTTCTTCTTTTGAATAACGCATTATTTGTCCTTCTTGATCTACAACTTCTGATTACTCTTTTGGTATCTTTAAACTTTCCTAAGGACAAACACAAACAGCCATTCTATTTTCTTTTCAATTACGATTATAATAAAAAAAAGGTACATATCAAATATAGTGCACATGACGCGCTTCCGAAATTCTTCACCGGCTGTATGCATAGTCACAACAGCAAATACTAAATTAAGTAATTCTGTGACATAATAGATTAATTTTTGGAGGTATTTTACCCTTCCGGAGCACATGAGTTCACCCCCGGTTTGTAGTGGGGTTCGTGTTACACGATCTTCAGTTTTATGTGTAATGTTTTGTAAATCGTTTAGTTTATGATGATTTTATTTGTTAAATTAACAAAAGGGATAGGACACAAGTTTTGCCAACTTATGAAGTCTTCTCCCATTAATACAATAAATTCACATAGTATAATGATCATTCTGAGCATGCATATAATACGTATAGAAAATATATTGTAAATAATGTAATTAACGAATTAATAATAATAATAAAAAAAAAGTTGTGTTGGATGGATGCGAGGTTGGAGAGTAGATAATTATCGAGTAATTATACTACAAGGAATCTTTTTGAAGATTTAATAAAATTGAAAACGTGTTTGAAGATATTAATATTTTCTTCGTATGTTAAGTCATCGGACCCGCGGGTTAGTAGATTCAGATCGCTCGTCTGTACCCAATTTAAATTGTTCATCATATTAAGTCTTATTTTGGTATACTTAGGACAAGTAAAAAAATAATGGAATGCATGTTCCCGTGGAGCTCCACAGGAACAAGCAGCATCATTTACTATATTGACCTTTGATAGATCATAATTTAGAAATGAATAAGAGTTGCGAAGTTGAGTTAGAATAATATTAAGTTTTCTGGGACCATAATAAAAATGTTTCGGGATACGTTTTGTATTATCTGACCGTTCCTTTTGAATTTAGTTAATGTGTCAAGATTACGATCAGATTGATCTAGCCGGTTCCACAGTTTAACAGTAGATGGAATAAAAGATTCAGTTGTAATCGAGAGTCTACAAAAAGGTATTATTAAATCCGAACCGTTTCTTAAGGGGTAAATAGTTGAGCTTTGTACAGTAGGAGGAATAAGTTCCCTAAGATAATTTGGTATATGTCCATTCTTCATATTATAAAATAATTGGAGTTTCCTATTATGTCTTCTACTAGAGAGAGTAGTCCATCCTGTTTCTGAGTACAGTTTATCTGTTTTTGTAAAAATTGGTAAACCAGTTACAATCCTTGCAGCATCTAGTTGCAATTTTTCAAGTTTGGTTGAATAACACACTCTACAATTATCTCATATTTCACAGACATATTCAAAAATTGGGCGGATATATACGAAGTACAGTTTATCAAGATTTTGTCTACTTAACCTATATTCTAATTTTCGCAATATACCTAAATGTCTTGATACGTTTCAGATTATATTTTCAATATGGTTATTCCATGTAGCATCGCTTGACAAGGTTACACCTAAGTGTTTATAACTCATTGTTATAGGGATATTGTTTCCATTAAATGAGAAATTAAAATTATATCTAACGTCTGTATTGGAAAATAACATAATCTCAGTTTTGTCTGGATTAAAAGACATTAACCATTTTGTGGACCATGTATTTAGTTCACACAAGTCATGATTTATAACATTGTAAATCGTTGTTTGTCCCGTTGTCTTTTTTCTCTTGATCCTTGTGTTGTCTGTCTATCGATTTACGGATTCTGATTACACGTTTGGTATGTTCAAACTCTTCTTACAGCCCCAAAGTCAGAACAAAAACGGAACGGAACGATAGAAAAAAATAATAATAGACCAAATGAAAAACAAACCCTCATAACTTTGTATCTGTGTTATAGTCTTTATTGCGTTTTTCGGTTCAAATTTGCGGTTAATTATTTATTTAATGGAAATAATTAATGTGATCTGACGGTACTAAGATTATAATGATTATTCGGAATCTTTGGTTATGCACTTTTGTGTCTAATGTTAGGCATTACAAATCAAAGCGAAATGGCATAGCAAAGCTTTTTTTACGTCTAATAATGCATTACGTAAACATGCAAAACAGTATTTAACAATACGATATATGGACAAGAGAGTCGAAATCGAATTGCAACAGACATCATGAAATTGATTACATCTGAATAGAAATAAGTTAATACATGTAAACAGATTTATTTTAGGAAGATGCACGCCAACTAATCATTGTCTTACATCACCAAGTGTTACTGGGTCAATAAATAAACGTTAGAGAATACCGAAGGGGAAATCAACAATGGACAATCCAGAGAAACTGGCAATAAGACGGAAGAAATACCCCCCCCCCCCCCAAAAAAAAATCAACATAACACAATATGTATTGGACACCACTATACACAAACACAATTAACATAAATAAAACATGAACCTTCCTACAAACAACTGGAGGTAAACACGAATCGAACATCATTTTATGTGGAAATCGTAACAGGCACCACAACACGGAATTCAGAACGTAAAGACAGATAATAGGACAACTCAAAAAACTAAACAGATGAACAACACGGACCCACTAAAGCGGGGAGGAACTCACATCCCGACTTTGATACCCACTAAAGCGGGGAGGAACTCACATCCCGACTTTGATACCCACTAAAGCGGGGAGGAACTCGCATCCCGACTTTGATACCCACTAAAGCGGGGAGGAACTCGCATCCCGACTTTGATACCCACTAAAGCGGGGAGGAACTCACATTCCGACTTTGATACCCACTAAAGCGGGGAGGAACTCACATTCCGACTTTGATACCCACTAAAGCGGGGAGGAACTCACATCCCGACTTTGATACCCACTAAAGCGGGGAGAAATTCACACCCCGACTTTGATACTCACTAAAGCGGGGAGGAACTCACACCCCGACTTTGATATAAACACGTTTATTTTCTCTTGCTGTTTAAAAAGCTATTTAGTCCACATTTTGGAAGGTCAAATGTCATTATAATCGTCCAATTACAAATGTGCAATACAATGTACGGGTATCTATAAACCAAAAGAAGTGTATAAAGGTCATGAACGAATAATTTATATTATTTCTGTCAAACGGAAGGTGATTATTGATACATCCTGGTTATCGATTGAAAACGTATAAATGATGCTGTATATTTACAATTGTTACATAATTAGAGAGAAAGAAATGATTACATGCATGTGCTACTTGTAAATGCAATACTGTAAGTAAAGTGTGCTATATTGGAAAATCAAATTCCGGAGTGCGGTTTGTCAACATGATTTTCTTCTCGAAATAAAGATACAAAAACGTATTTTATAATCAATGTTCTTTATTGTTAATATTAAACATCTTTACACTTTTTTGTAGTTGCATTGCAAATCGATGTACCGTTTTAATACGTTGTCTCATACTGTTTTACGTGAAAATCATAAGATTTCTCCCTGTTATGTCATATAATGTTATATAAAAAAAACATTGATCAAATGCAAGGCAAAATTGGGGAACTTTGCCTCCTATCAAACTAGTTGAGTTGTACTCAGAGGCCGCAAATCAAAGAACGTCAGACAAGATAATTGTCAACAAGAGGAGAGCTTGTGTAGGCATAGCCTGTTGCTCAATCCCATTCATATGCAGTTGTGAATAAAATATGTATAAAACTAAATAATTGTCAACAAAAAACAAAAATAAATTATGTCTTACGTGAAATCAGTGCTGGATTTAGGACAAATGAGGCCCTGTGCCAGTTAAGGTAAGGCCCCTTACTTGGGCCCTGAAGGAGGTACACCCTATAGGCCTACACAGCCAGTCAGTCATACATGCTCAGGAAATTTGGGAATATTTAAATATTATGTTATATTAGGTCAGACATGTACACTGCGTAAAATCCATCGTAAAATAAATCTTGACAGGAAGATGCCCCCCCCCCCTGGCCAACGGGATCCTGTGTTTAACCACAACGGTAAATCCGGTACTGTGTGGAATGATGCATTGTCTGATGTCCATTTACATGTACACCTATATATTGTCTTTCTAAATAATCATATGAGCACCTTTCAACTAGATATCAACTAATGAAAATGTTATGTTATTTATATTGATATTGTAATTCGTACATTGACTTTGAGATTGTGTGATTTCTAAAGAACAAAATCGGATTCAGGAAATCCGTGTTGTGATAGAACATCTGTGGTCTGTTAGTTCTATGTTTTTTGTATCATACAGATTTTTTTGTTCTTTTCATGATTTTTTGCCTTCCTAATTTGTGTACCATCTAATATTTAAATGTTGATGTCATCGAATCTCTTCAATATAATTTATTTTGTTTTACATAAGACAACTTCTATGTCATGAAGATTAAATATACTATAATTCAAGATTTGAGCATTCTTTATATCAACACTGCTAACTCAGGAATGTTAGTATTTTACTCACATATGTAAAACACTTGCATGACCGCGTCGTTTCACTTCGATGGGATGCTTGGGTCCATAAAACTAGTTAAATTCGCCACTTCAGTGCAAGTACCAAGCCAGGGAAGCGAGAAGTCATGTATATGTTTTCTACGATTCTTCGATTGGATTTCGAATTGCTATGACATTGTGTATTTTTAGTTTTTGATGTGATTCCCTGAACTTTGAACATATATTTCACAATGGAATGCAAAAATTTAACCTATTTGTAGAGGGAAAAAATAACATGTGCGTGACTCTAATATCCAGGTCTTTTTTCCTTTTCTAATTGTACGATCGAATTAATTACAGAATGCAATTGATTCAATCACTTTGATGCTGGATACAAATACATCGCATGTTAAAACGACATCGTGAAATTCAGTTCAACATTTTGTCTAAAAAAAAAGATATGTTATAAAGATTCAATTCCTTCCACAAAGCGGAAGCCACACCGTATTGATATTACCACTCGGTGAGTTATAGGAAGCAAGGTATCTTTGTCTTCAATAAAATCTTCAATAAAATCTTCAATTCGTTATTTTAGTTGTTTTCAGTATTCTTGCACTGAACAAAAGGTATTTTCTGTTTCATTTTATTATCTTAAAGTCAATGTACCATCATAGAATTACAAAAATTATACAACGCATGAAGAATGTTATTCCGAAAGGTTTTTGTACATATTTTCCATTTTTATTTTATTTTAAGGTCAATGTACCTTCATCATATTACATAAATTATAGAACGCATGAAGCATGTTATTCCGCAATGTTTTTGTACATATTTTCTATTTTTGTTTTATTATTTAAAGGTCAATGTACATTCATAAAAATTCAAAAATTAGAGAATGCATGAACCATGTGATTGCGATAGGTTTTTGTACATAATTTCTATTTTTTTTTTCTTATTATTATTTTATGGTCGCTGTACCATTATACAATTACAAAAAAATAAAGGACCACGAATAATATGATTGGGAGAGGTTTTTGTTGATATTTACTTTGGGAAACTTATATTATGGATGCTTAACGATATTTCAATACTAAGCTTGATAAAAAGATAATCTTTATATCTTTATATCGCGACTAGACGTTCTATATGATCTAAGGTAACTAAATATCACAGATATGTCTATACTTTCGTGATAAAAATATTTATTTAATTAAGGTATATTATTTTCTTTAAGAGGTCCCTGACAAATAAGAGTACAAAACAGGTCAACAACTCAACAGTTAAACGTTTGTTGAAAATCCTCCATCTAATCTAGACAAACACATTGTCCATCAAAATAGCCATCATTTTCATAAGATCGTCTTCAATTCACGTTGGTACGAGACTGTGTTTTGTTTAATATCAAAATAGTTGTTCTCGCTGACCAAAACAAAATAAATACACAAAATAAATACACATGAATTTACTACAATCACACTGTCGATCAGAATATCTATCATTTTTACAATATCGTCTTCAATTCACGTTCGTACGAGATTTTGTTTTGTTTATTATCAAAATAGTTGTTATCGCTGATCAAGACTAAATAAATACACATGTGTTTATTACAATATTGTCTGAAAAATCAGTGATTAATGAGTAGCTATAATGCTAACTACGTGAATCAATTTTCAATGCGGTATTGTGGAGTAAATAGTAAGTGTTTATTTAGTGGGGTTCATGTTGCACGATCTTTAGGTTTCTGTTTTGTAGATCACTGTTTGTTCTTTTGTACTTTTTCCTTTGGCCATTGTGTTATCTGTTCTTCTTCGATATACGGATTCTGATTACCCCTTTAATTTGGTACCTTCAAATTCTTCTTACCCAAGATAATTATTAAAGTAATTTCTTGAAAATACCTTTATTCTTTTCTGCACTAATTCAACTTTATAATGTATAGGTTTGTGACAATTGAACTAGTTTAATCTCGCCACTTTTTATTAAAGTACCTGTACAAAGCCAGGAAAATGAGTGGTCATGTATGTATATTAGAGGAATTGATTTTCGCCTCTGCTTCTACGAATTTATGGTCGACTTTTTAGATAACTCCCATATTGTGGTATCCTTGGCTGTTTATTTGATTATGTATTCACGGTACCGTTGCAGTCAATGCAGATAACTTAGAAAACAACGATGTATTTCGTTTGTTGTTTGTTTAATTCGAAAAAAATCCATACATAACTCACATTTCTGTCAAGTCACTTGGTACATACATCACTGTATTGTCATCCGCACTTAATAAGCAGTTTTATGTAATCAGATCAGATATTCTTACAAGTTTGTGAAATAGGTCCTATTTTATATTGCTAGATCATTGCAACAATAACAACAATTCACATTTAGACATGTCATTCCATGTGACTTCGACCTTAGCAGAGATTAATTGCAACCAATTTGATTTTAACCGATATAGAATCAAACCAACGATCCTCAACATCCATTTCTAGCACGTTAATCATAGAACCGGTGAGTTGGTCTTTTTTCCACAGTTGCCAACTAGCAATAATAAGTTGCTATTTGCATTTAACCTGATATATATAGTGGTTAGGGGTATGGTGTTTAACGTCACTTTCAACAATATTTCAGTAATATAGTGGCGATCAGTTTTATTGGTGGAGGGAAACCCGTGGAAAACCACCGACCTCCCGCAAGTCACTCACAAACTTTATCACATACTGTTATATCGGGTACACCTTGCCTGAACGGAATTCGAACTTACAATGATAATGGCGATAGACACTGACCACAAAGGTAGTTATAAATCCAACTACCAAGCGATCGCGGCGACGACGACGGCCCTTCTGATATATTTAAGAGCTACGCCAGAAAATTAAGGCAAACGTCCCTCATGTCTAAGTAACGTAACCCATTTTTTTGTCTTATCCTGTTACGGCCCTTTGACTTACTTGCTTCCAAAGATTGTTTAATCATTGAGGTTGCTAATCAAGTGACTCTGGGCGTACCTGATGAAGGTTATCCAGAAAAACCGTGCACGTTAAATTCCACATCAGTCGAAACTTTATTTCGGCTATATTGTTGCGATCGGTATTATTGGTGGAGGAAACCGCGGTGCACTATGAGAAAACCACCGACCTGCCGCAAATCAGTGACATTTGTTTTATTGCTCCCTAAACATTAGGCTTTCCTGTCTTTAGATATTGAGTGTACCTGATGAAGGTTATCCAAAGAAATCGTACGCGTTAAATTGCATATCAATTGAAACCTTATGAGGAAATTATGTATAATTGTTACTCTTATTGAACTAGCAAAGCTGACATTTTATCCACCAAAGTCATACTAAGACAATATATTATCTGTGGAGTTAAGTTGCAAAGGCAATTCTGACAAATTAAGTAATCAAACTGAATTAAGAAAGCCTACTTTTGTGGTTGATATAATAAGTACGTAGATATCTAATTTAGTGTACATTACAGTAATCTTGTAGGATGAAAGTCAAAAATATGGAAAGCCAAATTATCTAAAAAAATATTTGAAATCAAGTAAACCAAAGGGAATAAATGAAATTGTTTATGAGTGAGGTATTTAAACCTTGGATCTAATAATAATAATAACTGAAATGTATTTAGGAATAATTAATTTCAATAATAGTTCCGAAATCCAACTGAAAAATCGCAGCTTGATACCCAAAGCACGCATATACACTGGTTGTGTATACATACAAGCACTTTAATGCGTAAAAAGTGACAGGGTTAAGGAAATGTATGGACCAAAACCTCATCTCCATGCAATGATGTGGTCAGGCAAGCACTTCCCAAAAGAAACAAAAGTTTGGAGATACCAAAGGGGTAATCAGAATCCGTATATCGAAGAACAGACAACACAATAGTCAAAAGAAAAAATACAAAAGGGCAAACAACGATCAACAAAGCATAAAATTAAAGATCGAGAAACACGAATTCCACTGAAAAACGGGGGTGAAAACAGGTGCTCCGGAAGGGTAAGCAGTTTCTGCTCCACAAGCGTTTCCCAAAAGTTACTCACATATAGCATAACTGGGTGAACCTGTTGTTATTACGAACGACCCAATGTTGACCTTTATACATGATCTATTTAATCTTCGTGACATTTTAAATACATGTATGTCAATGCCGAAACATTATCGACAACAGAATTCTCATGGAGGACGACTAAACGTATACAAGCAAAATCAACTAAAAGTAATTAACTTAATTATACATACAGAATCAATTATAGACAAACATACGTCATATTAATGTACAAAATAAAGTAATATGTATGTTTATTAGTTTATCTACAGACAATTAGAAACTAAACAAATCTGCAATGTGAGCTAAATTGGTAGAAATGGGGTAAATTAATCTTTTGTATACAACATTAACATCATTTAAGATATATATGTAATAGAGAACCGAACAAACAGACATGGCTAATTTAATATCTAGAATCTACATGACACAATTGTTTCCTGAATAGACGGGGACGATCAAGAAGTCAAATGTTAAAAAGTCATGAGATATTGAAGGTTAGGGTTATGGTATTTAAAGCCACTCGTAGTAATATTTCGTCTATATTGTTGTGATCGGTAATATTGGTGGAGGAAACTGGTGTACCAGGAGAAAACCACCGACCTGCCGCAAATCAGTCACTTTGGTTTTATTGCTCCCTAAACTTTAGGTAATTTGTCTTTCCAGTCTTTTGATTTTGAACGTACCTGATGATGGTTATTTTGAGCGTACCTGATGATGGTTATTTTGAGCGTACCTGATGATGGTTATTTTGAACGTACCTGATGATGGTTATTTTGAACGTACCTGATGAAGGTTATTTTGAACGTACCTGATGAAGGTTATTTTGAACGTACCTGATGATGGTTATTTTGAACGTACCTGATGAAGATTATTTTGAACGTACCTGATGAAGGTTATTTTGAACGTACCTGATGAAGGTAATTCCAGTAACGTACCTGATGAAGGTTATTCTAGTAACGTACCTGATGAAGGTAATTCCAGTAACGTACCTGATGAAGGTAATTCCAGTAACGTACCTGATGAATGTAATTCCAGTAACGTACATGATGAAGGTAATTCCAGTAACGTACCTGATGAAGGTTATTCCAGAAACGTACCTGATGAAGGTTATTCCAGTAACGTACCTGATGAAGGTTATTCCAGTAACGTACCTGATGAAGGTAATTCCAGTAACGTACCTGTTGAAGGTTATTCCAGAAACGGGTCGTGTGCATTAAATGTGAGATCTACGTTGTTATTGTTATCACATAATATTGTATCGAGTACAAATCGCCATGAGCGGAATTCGAGCTCGTACCTGATTGCATAGGTAGTTGTAAATCCAACCACCGTACGATTACAACCACGGCCATCCCCATGACATATTGAAGCAGTTAAGATTCATTGCTTATGCACTGACATTGCTATTTAGATATACGTATGATTAATATTTCCAGTGCCTGAATACTGTAATTTACTAAAACTGAGGTGTCTCTCAGGAATAGGTAACATTAGAGGATTTTGGCTATCCCTCTTAGGCCTCTTGGTCTACTTGCTTCCAAATACTTGTATGTTATTCGATTGAAATGGGCATACCTGATGAATATATTCTACAAACGCATCGTGAGCACTAAATTACATATCTACTTTTTCATAAATGTACTGTGAAATTATTAGTATTAGTGGGCTCTAATTTTCGTGGATTTCGTGGTTTACTAAAACCACCAAAATTAAAATCAAACGAAATAATACGACCCCACTGATTGCTTTTTTTTTTTTTTTTTTTTTTTCTT
>MJUT01023676.1:162060-179527 GCA_002080005.1 Gigantidas platifrons
GATTGTAAAGATACCTTGATCGAAGACATTTACTGTCACTTGCGTCGATCCACGTAACTTTATTATCCACACTGAATAGATATTAGTGTGAATAGTAAAGATACCTTGATCGAAGACATTTACTGTCACTTGCGTCGATCCACGTAACTTTATTATCCACACTGAATAGATATTAGTGTGAATAGTAAACAAAGATACGTCGATGAAGACATATACATGTGTGCTTAATGCTAGGGAAAAACATGAACAACACCAGCTATTGATATTCCATTACGAACTATCTATCCCATGAAGTTGAGTGAGTTTGTTTTTCGGAATAGCGATTTTAGAGTAAATCGAGCGTCAAACAGTGTCCATGATTTAATCATTTCTATATTAAGTTTGATTCATGCGTAGATTGGTCCATTTAAAACACGATTTCACACTTCACCAAGAAACTGTTATTTAAATGTGCTTGTATTTATTGTTTTTGGTTTGCCTATTGATTGGTTTGTTTATTTGTGGGTTAGGATTATGGTGTTTAACGCCACTTTCAACAATATTTCAGTTATAACGTGGCGGTCAAATTAATTGGTGGAGGAAACCGGAGTACCCGGAGAAAACCACCGACCTGTCGCAAGTCACAACATAATGTTGTATAGCGTGCACCTCGCCTGAACGGGATTCGTGCTTGTTTGTTTATTTAATTTTCTGCTACATATTGCCTCAATGTTTTTCTTTTGTCTAATAACTTTGTCTTCACAGTAACCGAGAGAAACAACTACAATATTACTCTCTTTATAGTTTGCACTGTGCATGAACATGTCGTTGCAATATAAATTGTATTCCTCATTAGTCTGAGACATTACATCAAAGGATAATGAAAATAGCATATACTTAACGCTTATTCATTTTATACAACGAACACATATTAATGATATTTAAAGTGCATTAAGCTTCGAAAATCAATGATTAAAAACTCAATTTGATGCCATAATGAATTTAAAGCGCCACATGAAAAAAAAAACTCAAATTAAACCGGAATGTTTATGTTTTCAATTTATACCAATACTACGAGAAACAGCTAGTAGTGTGTTGGAAATCTATCAGAAGAAACCGATATTATTAAAAGAAATGTTTATAGTTATAATTAGTTTGAATCTCTGGAATTCTCGTAATGATTAATTAGTATATTAAAACACATAATGTAAGCTAATAACCAAATCTTTCGAGTGTTAGATAAAAACATTTTCTCACTGCTTTTGGCATTTTTATTTGATTATTTTATTTTGTATATTGAGGTTATGTAATGACATTGTGCTGTATGTAAGAAGATACGAAAGGGGTTGTCAGAACTGTAAACCGACGGACAGACAACACAATGGCGAAAAACGGGCAAAAGGACAAACAACGATCTACAAAACATTACACAAACTAAAGATCGAGTAACACGTACCCCACTCAAAAACGAATGGTGAACTCAGGTGCTCCGGAATGGTAGTCAGTTCCTGCTTCACTAAGTATTATGAAGGCCCCTATTATTGCCGTTAGTGTGCGTGTGTTAATGTGCGTTGTACTTAACATAAAGGAACAGTTCTTTAGCTATATCATAGTGAGAATAAGTTCATTTGATGAGGTGATGATGCCCGCTATGTACTAGTCCGACACGATTGGTTTGATTTTTTTTCATGGTGCTAGCTCACTGAAATAACAGTACGTGAGCAGACATGTCGATCCACTCAAACACATTATCCCCATTCCGGGAGATTTAGTCTGTTCCTTACTCTTAATGCTATGCTTTAGCAGAAAAGTAGGATTTGCTTACTTTATAGTCTTTGGACTGATTGGACCGTGGCTCGAACCTACGCTCCACCGCACGTGATGTAAGCACACTAATCATTACACAACCGATGTGTTGTCCACGTCGTCCTTATTCATCAAGAGTGCCATATATGGACAACGAGAAGCTTGCCGTTACAAACCATTTGATCCGACTCAAAAGAAACGTTTGAAGATTCCTAAGAGGTCAAAAGTCATAGATGGAAGAAGCACAGAAAACATGACCAAAATAGAAACAACCAAAACGACAAAAGGATAATAATCTACAAAACACAACATAGAAAAACGTCAATTATCTCATCAAGTATTTTCAAAGCGCCTCAAAACATTCATTTCTTTATAATAAAGTTTATTTTCGATTTTTTTGACATGCGTACACTACTATCAACTTAGACCGCCAACTTGTCTCCCCAGCATCTTGTGTATCAGGTGGCATAATTAGACTATATATATATGGTGTCTTTTTATATGATATTTATTTGGATGAGGCTAAGAAACAGGGGTACTGCGAGGCTCTGCCGAACAATCCCCCTGTTTCGTGCCGAATACAAATAAATCTCATATAAAAAGACATCATACCTATATTGTCTGTATACTGCAATACTATATTTTTTTCTCACTGTTTTCTTTAACAAAAAAAAATAATTAAAATTCGTATTTCCCGTCATGGGCCCCATTTAAAAAATGCTTTATACAGGACATTGTCCAGTATAAAGCAAAAGTTTATACGACCCCCTTTATCAATGCTGTAAAGTTACCAATTGCAGTATAAGAACTAATTGTTCATCAGCTGAGATTCCCGCCGACATATGACGTCATAGGAAAATTGTATCTTTATTAAACCAATCAAAATTGTCTTTATTTTCGTTTGGTCTTTGTCGGTGTCCACATTGAATATCTATTTGATTCTACAAAACTATTGTCCGGTTTGATCTAGTTTAAAGGTTCGTCAGGTCAATAGTTAAACACTGTCATCACCAGTAATTCTTCATCAGTGAATAAATGGACCATTACTATTTACATCGCCTTGTTCTAATTTCATTTTGGAATTCCTGTCAGCTGATTATGAAATTGACAGTGCCCATTTGACATTCACCTAATGTATTATTAGTCTTTAACTTAGAGGAATCAATATATAAGTAATTATTTCTAATGAGATTTCGTTTTTCATAACCTCTAATAATAAGTGTATTCATTATTGATAATAATTATATAAGGTACGAATGCATTAAGAAATTAACAAAAAAATATATATTTTTAAAAATCTAAGCATATCTAATAATACAGTAGAAATCTATAATCGAACAAAATAGAGAGAAAAAGTAAGTACCATAACACATGTGTGGGTAACAAATCATTGTGTCACAGATACTTTTTTGTTTGCTTACAATAACAGGATCGGGATCCAATTAACCTGTTTAACGTACTCAACAACGTCTATTTTTATTTTCTTAAAAGATCAGACACAAGCGTCGTTCCAATCGATTTCAAGGGTGTCTTCTCGTCGGTCCTCGCTATGCTGTGGCATTTTCTTGCCGTTCGCTCTACATTGATTCAGTTACAAGGGTCAGGAATACCACTGTGGCATTTAAAGCCACTTTCAACAATATTTTAGTTATATCGTGGCGGTCAGTTTTATTGGTGGAGGAAACCGGAGTACCCTGGAAAAAACCACAGACCTGCCGTGAGTCACTGACAAACTTTATCAAATAATGTTGTATCGAGTACACCTCACCATCAACGGCATTCGAACTCACAACTTCAATGGTGATAGACACTGATTCCATATAGGTACAGTGTAGTTGTAAATCCTACTACCATACAATCACGACCAATGCGGCCCCAGATTTAATTACAAGTAGATCATTATTTGCATACTGCACTAATAATACAACATTTATTCGGATATCTTTTTAATACAATAAAGATAATGATTGAAGAACATATAAAAAATTAATATGTTCATAAAACTGTAAAGATAGCCAGACAGAACACGTAAATAACAATCAAACAAACTTGTTATCATGTCTCTAAAGTAATTCTAGATAAGAAAGATTTTTCTTTAAAGTTTATTTATCCGGAAAATTAACAATATATATAGAGAGAATATCAGATAAAACCCAATATATATTAGCCAAATAATTATAGTTGTATTATGTTATCTTTTTGTTATCAAACTGACAAAACTTATTATAAGACAAGTCTAAAGATACCGAAGGGGTAATTAGAAGCCGTAATTCGATGATTGATTTGATTTTTGGTGTTTAACGCCATTTTCAACAATATTTCAGCTATATCATGGTGACCAGTTTTAGTGGTGGAGGGGTAAGTCGAAGGCCACAAGAAAAATGACAAAGGTGATATACAAAACATTACACACAAAGCTCAATATTGAGCAACACGATTCGTACTAAAATCTGGAGCTGAACTCAGTTTCCCCGGAAGGGTAACTAGTTCCTGCTCCACTGGTGACACCCATTGTGTGGCACTCCTGTGACAAACCCTAAGATAGGAAAACTTAAAGATACCAAAGGGATAATCAGAAGCCATAATAAATCGAAGGACAGACATTGCAATGGCGAATTGAGAAAGGACAAGCAAAGCTGGTTCACGGAACGGCAAGCAGCTCATCTTTCTCTAGTGGCACCCAAACCGCAAGGCAAAATGCTCTTTGCCTATGCTAACCATCACGTGGTTCAGATAGCTATGGAGTCAGTATTGTCAGAGTGCTTTTTTTTTTTTTAAACATTTGGATGAAATAATGGTACTATGTTGCAGAGTATTCTCTTAAAAGAATATTTAACTTAGCATTCTGTTTTTTGTCTTTGTAGAAAATGGTTTCGAAACGTACATTAAGGTGAAAATGAGGTTCAATATTTAAACAACCACGCTACCAATAAAACTTGTAATTATTAAACTTTTAACATCAAAGCAGATCAAATAAATATCCTACCTGTCATAGCATTATTATGTTTTATTCATGAAAGGCGTTTATCAACTTCCATCACAGTACATTTGGGAATTATCTTCGTATATGTCAAACTAATCATTTTATTATGTAAAATAAATTAATCCGCGCTGAAATTCAACTTCTGTCGAATCTCATGAGTTCAGTTTAATGCTATTTTGATGTCTTTTTGCTATTTGTGCTGATCATAAAATTTAGTAGTTGTCGCGTACTTTAAATAAACGTTAGAGAATAACGAAGGGACAATCAAAAATGGACAAACCAGAGAAACTGGTAACATAGGGGACACAAGACAGTTCTACTTAATAAACGTTAGAGAATACCGAAGGGACAATCAAAACTGGACAAACCAGAGAAACTGGTAACATAGGGGACACAAGACAGTTCTACTTAATAAACGTTAGAGAATACCGAAGGGGCAATCAAAAATGGACAAAACAGATAAACTGGCAAAATAGGGGACACAAGGCGGAGAAAAACAAAGCAAAAACACAACATAATATATGTTGGACACCATTTTACTCAAACAAACACAAATAACGTAAATAAGATATGAGCTCTCCTACAAACAACTGGAGCAAAAGACGGGCCAAACAAACACAAATAAGGTAAATAAGATATGAGCTCTCCTACAAACAACTGGAGGAAAAGACGGGCCAAACAAACACAAATAAGGTAAATAAGATATGAGCTCTCCTACAAACAACTGGAGGAAAAGACGGGCCAAACAAACACAAATAAGGTAAATAAGATATGAGCTCTCCTACAAACAACTGGAGGAAAAGACGGGCCAAACAAACACAAATAAGGTAAATAAGATATGAGCTCTCCTACAAACAATTGTCTTATTAACACGTCTTTAACATATAATATGTAGAAAGTGTAAAACTCATTACAGTTGTGTTATAAAAGGAATTTGACATGTCTATTCTCCATAACCATCCACAGAATAGTCCTTCAGAATGACAACAACAACATGAAAAGAACAATAAACAAGTTATTATTTTAATGACAGCAGGACATAATGGTTAGAGTGTTCGTTTAGTGAGCTGGTGGCGATCGTGTAGAACTTCGATAGAGTTAGTCCTAAGAGTTTGAAACATCAGTATCTTTTCGTGTTTAATAAGGGGTCGACCATTTAACTTTTAGGAGGTGGGGATTTTCCCCGAATCAGAATATTTTTTTTACATGAAATAAAATTAAATTTGTACAAAATATTCCTCCTCTCCACTAAAAATTAAATGGTCGATCCTTAATCACTGCATTCTTTGGACAAAACAATGATTTGTCAGATGTACAGTCGGAATAACGAATGTTAGTAACATTACTTAACTCTGAAACATATATATATAGCAACAACTTTGACCTAGAGTAGCAAAATAGGTTATTTTAATTAAGAGTGTATTAAACTTGTGCACTCCATTCTTATTCTATGATTAGACGATTACCTACAGCGATTAGTAGATAATAAAAATTCGGTTGCAATGTTATTACTTTACCGTGAAATTAACAATACAGGTACAATACAGATAACGGGAAATCACGTATTAATATTAATTACTAATCGTCATTTGATATACATTTTAAAGAATATCAAGTTTTATCATTAGGCTTTACAAATACAGTCTATCAGTGCAGCCACCTCTACTAAGCAGTCACCTTTATTAAAAGGTCATCTTTCTCTTGACTTGTCAGAAAATGTCATATGAATTGAACCTCTACTAAGCAGTCACCTTTATTAAAAGGTCATCTTTCTCTTGACTTGCCAGAAAATGTCATATGAATTGAACCTCTATTAAGCAGTCACCTTTATTAAAAGGCCACCTTTTCCTTGACGTGTCAGAAAATGTCATATGAATTGAACCTCTATTAAGCAGTCACCTTATAAAAAGGTCATCTTTCTCTTGACTTGCCAGAAAATGTCTTATGAATTGAACCTCTACTAAGCAGTCACCTTTATTAAAAGGCCACCTTTCTCTTGACTTGTCAGAAAATGTCTTATGAATTGAAACTCTACTAAGCAGTCACCTTTATTAAAAGGCCACCTTTTCCTTGACTTGTCAGAAAATGTCATATGAATTGAACCTCTACTAAGCAGTCACCTTTATTTAAAGATCACCTTTCTCTTGACTTGTCAGAAAATGTCATATGAATTGAACCTCTATTAAGCAGTCACCTTTATTAAAAGGCCACCTTTTCCTTGACTTGTCAGAAAATGTCATATGAATTGAACCTCTACTAAGCAGTCACCTTTATTAAAAGGTCATCTTTCTCTTGACTTGCCAGAAAATGTCTTATGAATTGAACCTCTATTAAGCAGTCACCTGTCATAAACGACCACTATTTCCTTGTCCCAAAGGTGACCTCTTAATACAGGATTCAATGTATATCTACTTGATACCTTTCTTGTTTGTGTTTTTCTCTCTGAATCGTCAGTAGTATCGTTACTGGAATGGATGTATCAGCTACTGCCTATACACTTGTTTAGTGTAATAGATTTTTGTTGCATATTGCATGTTTAGATATTGGAATTTCTCGATGGAATGAAACATGTCAATTTCTTTATTATTAATATTAGTCAAATGCCTAAGGAATAGTTAATATCAACATATTAAAATTATTATATAACTTTATGCATTAGGCCTATCAATCCTAGGGTCTTAGGATGTAAATTTAAACCACAGACATTTTGAGACCATTGGTCACTTTTGCGGAACATTTTTTTTCTAATTAAGAATAAACAAGAATGTAATGAGCTTTTAAAATCAGTTACTTTGCCTTATTTATTGGTTAGTAATGGAGATTGAAAAGCTATGGAAACCTCCTAGGATGTGAACATACTCTGCAAATTAGCAACCAACGGATAAAATATAACATTGGCACTATTTTGATCTAATCTAATACCACACAAATTGTAATCCCCCCTTTCTTTTTTTTTTAATATTACTGTGCTTTGGTTTAATACCACACAAATTGTAATAACCCCCTCCCCACCCTTTTTGAAATGTGCTTTGGTCTAGTACCACAACAGTTGTAATAACTCGTATTTGCGTAGTCTTCAGCAGAAAAAATATGTATCTGACAATTTGTCAAACTTCTCTGTGTAGGTAATGAATATACAAATGTATAGAACATACGTCAAAAACTGAAGCAAGTTGTAAAATAAATAATTATTTCTCAGACCTCATAATCAAAATGCAACAATTAGAATAAAAATACTGTAGTTAGTAGTTATTTTTTTTAATTGCAGACAGTGTCTGTCTGTTCTATAAATAGAACGTAATTGTTACCTGGATGCTGATCGATAAAAATAACGTGTGCGTCCTCGTGCAGTGCATGGCCAGCCTTGGCATATATGAGAACTAAGATTTCATTTCACAGAAATGAGAATAAATACATCAAAAGTTTGTTTGGTTAAAAGTAGCTTCGGTGGATTGCGAACTCCTGTTGATCGCGCCATTTTCATTTTTTAAGTTTCTGACTTTTCGAGAAAACCACTTTCAAAAAGTAATGGATAATATTTCAGTAAAGATGATGTCGACATTTTAATAAATGAAACGTGGCAAAAATAGTTCGTTGTGGTGGTGGACATTGTGACGATTATTGTACAATGAATGACGATTACAATCAATCAATATATACTAGGCCAAAAAAGAAACGATACCAATTTGTTTACAAAAATAAATAATTTAATTTTTAACAAAATTTTAGGCAGCAAATATATTGATATAAATTAACATTCAAGCATGCAAAATCAACAAACAAACTTGGTAAAAAATCATTTGTTGTATTGCACGAGTTATCGGAAACGGACATTTTCGAAACCTGACATTGAAAAGTTAGTAACGAGTATGGCCACCTCTTGCTTGAATGACTGCAGTCAATCTGCGACGCATTGACGCAATTAAACGTTGAATACGTGTCTGGGGAATGCAATTCCACTCTTCGAGTAACGCAGTCCTCAGTTGATCCACGGATTCAGGTTGTTGTGGACGCCTACGCACTCGTTTATCAAGTTCATCCCATAAGTGCTCAATAGGCGACAAATCAGGCGATAATGCAGGACATGGTAGAACATTAATGTTATTCTGTGTAAGAAACTGGTTGCATATGCGTGCCACGTGGCATCTGGCATTGTCTTGTTGGAAGGTGTGGCGATTCCTATGGCGGGCAATGAACGGCTGGACAATAGCAGACAAAGTTTCGTCACGATAACGCACTGCATTCAGATTACCGTTGACGAATTTTAAGTCAGTATGTCCACAGTGGGTAATCCCTGCCCATACCATCACACTTCCGCCTCCAAAGCGATCACATTCGTGCACACATGCGTTTATGTAACGTTCACTGGGCCGTCTGTATACCCTCATTCTGCCATCACTCCTTCGCAAGCGGAAACGTGACTCATCACTAAAAATGATGTTCTGCCATCTCCTACGGGTCCAATAATGACGTGCTCTGGCCCAACGTAAACGTGCATTGCGGTGACGTTGTGTAAGCACTGCACCAACGACAGAACGACGTGATCGCAGTGCAGCAGCTTTCAGTCTATTGCGAACGGTTTGAGCGGATATTCTGGGGTTATGTCTTCCTTGTGTTTGTCTAGCAGTTACTGTAGCTGGTACAAACCGATCCCGTAGATGGATCAATCTACTGTGGCGGTCTTGACGTAGCGTCGTTTCTCTGGGACGTCCACTACGTGATCTTTCAGAAGTGGAACCTGTTTGTCTCAATCGACTCATTAGCCTTGTAATTGTCAGTTTGGAACATCCAAAGTGGTTTGCAACCTCAATTTGACGCATACCTGCTTGTACCATACCAACTGCTCTGTCCCTCTCATGTTGACGAAGACGTGGCATTGCAAAACTTGTAAAATTATGTGGTCAATTTTTATCACCTTTTGTTTACATTTGTCCACCGGACATTTAATGACCTATGTTAAATTTACAATCCATATCGGGAAGCGCAATCTTCAATTCCGCGTTAAAGATTTCAAGACATGAAAATGACGTCACGCTTCCTTAAACGTAAAGAATAAATTAACATTGCAATCTCCGAACAATAAATTGCATTAAACTATTTAATACAGATTCGAAATCAGAATGACGAAAAAAATATTTTGATAAAAATGTTGGTATCGTTTCTTTTTTGGCCTAGTATATATTTTGACCGCGACTTTCTCAAAATGACGATTACAAAAATATGTCCATTTAAAATACATACTGTGGCATTTTGAGTACATGCCATATTGATAACTATAAAAAAATCATTATCGTTGATTGAATTCTTTGTCGTGATCATTATCATTACCAGGTAAATCAAACAAGGTGTCCGTGAGATCAAAGATTATGCAATCAAAACACAAATTCTATAATCCGTTGATTGGCTTGTAAAATGTAATAAAATTGTCATTGTAGTGACTAGGCCTAATAAGCTTTAATCAGCAAATGAAAAAGAAGAATGGATTGTTACAAACATTTTTCTACGATTTTTTTTTTTTGTTGTTGAAAATTCAAGTGACGAATTGGGTACGGGGAATACTCGTCACTTTCGGAAATCAATCGTCAATTACGAAAGTGACGAGCGCTAGCTAAATCACTGAATATAATGGCTCGAACTGATACGGCTGGATGTCTAAATCACCAACATGATCGGAGATATTACTGTCATCACTGTCCATGATATTTATCGGCTGTTTACTGTCTCACCTTCGATCGCTCAAGTGATCGTTTATCATGGAAGCCATCCTTTGGCGCATGTGACGTCACGTAATCACGTGACCACTCAGCTCATTAAAATGTAGAGGTCACAGATCGCGGAGATATCAAAAGGTAATAATCAATAAAATGGGCGTCCTAGGGCGTTATTTTCAATTAAGACAATGTTTATAGTTTATTTAATGACCAAATCAAACAAAATCGAGAATTTTATTTTTTGTGTCATTAGTCCTTTAAGCTAACAAATCCCATGGGTCTCGATATTCAACTTCAAACCACAGACATGCTTTAAGCTAACAAATCCTAGAGGTCTCAGTATTTCACGCCTAAACATAAATAAATATTATTTGAACTTACGACCAATATGTGGGTGAGTTAACAATCTATCATCCAGACAGTTATTTCCCGATTAAATTCCAGGGATAACGCGCTTTTGGTTTTCAATAAATATGATAAAACATCTGAATTTAAATTGTTTTCAAAATAATGTACTCAAGACTCCTATCAAATTCAGGACGCTTGTAGTCTGTACGACACATACGTTCACGAACCCAAAACAACCACACCATATTTTGACTATCGTGTTTAGGACCTTTTGTTTACTTGCTCCTAAAGAGTAATAACTTATTTTGCTTTCGACCTTGAGCGTACCGGAAGAAGGATATGCCAGAAACGCGTCATGCGCACTGAATTAAATATATACGTTGATATTGCTCAATAAGAGCCCGTGTAGGTGTTCTTATACATGAAAGGAAAATAGCGTTATTGCAACACGAGTCACTACGATCATGATGTATATTTAAGTATTTAATTTTAATTCAACCCACACAAAGCGCGGACGTGCATACCTTAAAGACGGTAAACAAATTCAATTGATCAAAGCTATCAAGTTGCCCTTTCTAATAGCATATCATCTGTGCTAATGTGTGTGTTAAAATGAAACGGTTTTCATTACAATTCTAGATAATATTTTGTATATCACATTGATTTATCACAATAGCCTCTGACAAATACAATCTATAAAACCAACTGCTATAGATTCTTTGTGCGACATCAGGTTTAAACAACATATTTTTTTTTATAATATTTAATTACATCATTAAAAAGATAAAATTACATGTATGAAAAATCTATCATTACGGTTGTAGAATTAAATTAGTTTTGTATACTTGCATTTAAATAGTATCAAGAAAGAGCAACATACGTTTTGAAAATAAATTAATTTGTTATGTATTTTATCTACATGCAGTGTTGTATTTTTTCCTAAAAACTATGATCAGATTCATAAACAATTCATATCCCATTAAAATGATTTTGTTTATTCTTTACCAATATTTTTTTATCTCGAAATAAATACATCTGCATGCATGATGATATATCATTGGCAATTTTTGAAACAAAATACAGGTGGCAATAATCCAACTACAAGTGACAATAAATTCAACCACAAGTAGCAATAAATTCAACCACAAGTAGCAATAAATTCAATTACAAGTGACAATAAATTCAACTACAAGTGACAATAAATTCAACTTCAAGTGGCAATAAATTCAACTACAAGTGGCAATAAATTCAACTACAAGTGACAATAAATTCAACTTCAAGTGGCAATAAATTCAACCACAAGTAGCAATAAATTCAACTACAAGTGACAATAAATTCAACTACAAGTGGCAATAAATTCAACTACAAGTGGCAATAAATTCAACTTCAAGTGGCAATAAATTCAACTACAAGTGACAATAAATTCAACTTCAAGTGGCAATAAATTCAACTTCAAGTGACAATAAATTCAACTTCAAGTGGCAATAAATTCAACTACAAGTGACAATAAATTCAACTTCAAGTGACAATAAATTCAACTACAAGTGGCAATAAATTCAACTTCAAGTGGCAATAAATTCAACCACAAGTAGCAATAAATTCAACTACAAGTGACAATAAATTCAACTTCAAGTGGCAATAAATTCAACTACAAGTGACAATAAATTCAACTACAAGTGGCAATAAATTCAACTACAAGTGGCAATAAATTCAACTTCAAGTGGCAATAAATTCAACTACAAGTAACAATAAATTCAACTTCAAGTGGCAATAAATTCAACTACAAGTGGCAATAAATTCAACTTCAAGTGACAATAAATTCAACTTCAAGTGGCAATAAATTCAACTACAAGTGACAATAAATTCCACTTCAAGTGGCAATAAATTCAACTACAAGTGACAATCAATTCAACTTCAAGTGGCAATAAATTCAACTACAAGTGGCAATAAATTCAACTTCAAGTGGCAATAAATCCAACTACAAGTGGCAATAATCCAACTACATGTGGCAATAAATAAAACTGCAAGTAACAATAAATTCAACTACAAGTGGTAGTAAATTCAATTACAAGTGACAATAAATAAAATTACAAATGGCAATAAATTCAACTACAAGTGGCTATAAATTCAACCACAAGTAGCAGTAAGTTCAACTACAAGTGTCAATAAATATAACTACAAATGGCAATAAATTCAACTACAAGCGGCAATAAATCCAACTGCAAGTTACAATAAGGGACGGGTGGCTCAATGAGTTAGGTAGTTGGATTACCTAACAACTCATACAAGCCTATCACCTATACGATAGTACTCATTCATGTATATCGAACATTTGAACATTTCATAAATTTATCAGTATTGTCGTGACTACAAGACTTCACCACAGAAGAAGGCCAGGACAGTTAATAGTAGCTGAAACTGAAAACCCAACAATGAGTAAGCGTATGGATACTTTTCCACTCCTGAGACAGGTATCGCTGCGCCAACTCCTGCTAATCGTGTTACGTTTGTAGACAGAAGTAAAAGCCTTTGACCACTCGGCCACCGAAGCCCCAACAATCTGTTTAATACACAAAGTAACAACCAAATGTATTTGGAAAATTGCTATGATGTAAAGTGTTTATTAAGTTGACTCTTTGATTTACACTTTATCTCTTCTTTTCTCTTGTCATTTTATTTTCCTTTGATTTTTACGATCCACTGTCGTAATCGGAAATAAAGAAGATGAAATGGAAGACGAAACACATGGAACGGTACTTTTCTTAACTCGATTAGCATTCAAAGTTAAGGAACGGTACTTTTCTTAACTTGGTTAGCATTCAAACTTAAGGAACGGTACTTTTCTTAACTCGGTTAGCATTCAAAGTTAAAGAACGGTACTTTTCAGTAACTCGCTTAACGTTCATAGTTAATGGACGTGACTTTTCTATAACTTGGGTAACATCAATAGTAAGGAACGATGCTTTTCTATTACTCGGGTAACATCAATAGTTAAGGAACGATGCTTTTCTATTACTCGGGTACTATCAATAGTTAAGGAACGATACTTTTCTATTACTCGGGTAACATCAATAGTTAAGGAACGGCACTTTTCTATTACTCGGGTACTATCAATAGTTAAGGAACGATACTTTTCTATTACTCGGGTAACATCAATAGTTAAGGAACGGTACTTTTCTTAACTCGGTTAGCATTCAAAGTTAAGGAACGTTAATTTTCAGTAACTCGCTTTTAAACATTCATAGTTAATGGACGTGACTTTTCTATAACTCGGGTAACATCAATAGTTAAGGAACGATACTTTTCTATAGCTCGGGTAACATCAATTGTTAAGGAACGGTACTTTTCTTAACTCGGTTAGCATTCAAACTTAAGGAACTGTACTTATCTTAACTCGGTTAGCATTCTAAGTTAAGGAACGGTACTTTTCTTAACTCGGTTAGCATTCAAAGTTAAGGAACGGTACTTTTCTTAACTCGGTTAGCATTCAAACTTAAGGAACGGTACTTTTCTTAACTCGGTTAGCATTCTAAGTTAAGGAACGTTACTTTTCAGTAACTCGCTTAACATTCATAGATAATGGACGTGACTTTTCTATAACTCGAGTAACATCAATAGGTAAGGAACGGTACTTTTCTATAGCTCGGGTAACATCAATAGTTAAGGAACGATACTTTTCTATAACTCGGGTAACATCAATAGTAAGGAACGATACTTTTCTATAGCTCGGGTAACATCAATAGTTAAGGAACGGCACTTTTCTTAACTCGGTTAGCATGCAAAGTTAAGGAACGGTACTTTTCTTAACTCGGTTAGCATTCAAAGTTAAGGAACGTTGCTTTTCAGTAACTCGCTTAACATTCATAGATAATGGACGTGACTTTTCTATAACTCGAGTAACATCAATAGTAAGGAACGATAATTTTCTATAGCTCGGGTAACATCAATAGTTAAGGAACGGTACTTTTCTTAACTCGGTTAGCATTCAAAGTTAAGGAACGGTACTTTTCTTAACTCGGTTAGCATTCAAAGTTAAAGAACGGTACTTTTCAGTAACTCGCTTTTAAACATTCATAGTTAATGGACGTGACTTTTCTATGACTGGGGTAACATCAATAATTAAGGAACGATACTTTTCTATAACTCGGGTAACATCAATAGTTAAGGAACGGTACTTTTCTATAACTCGAGTAACATCAATAGTTAAGGAACGGTACTTTTCTATAACTCGAGTAACATCAATAATTAAGGAACGATACTTTTCTATAACTCGGGTAACATCAATAGTTAAGGAACGGTACTTTTCTATAACTCGAGTAACATCAATAGTTAAGGAACGGTACTTTTCTATAACTCGAGTAACATCAATAGTTAAGGAACGGTACTTTTCTATAACTCGAGTAACATCAATAGTTAAGGAACGGTACTTTTCTATAACTCTGGTATCTTATTTTGAAAATGTCTATACTTTTTAATTGTTCATGCTTTTGCCTAATGGGTAAATAATAATCTGAGAGGGACAACGAACTACCTTGTACGGTCGGTGTGTTATACCGAACATTTGTACTTGTTTATATTAGCTTTTTTTTTTAATTTCTTTTGTTTTGGAATTTCTATTACATCTTTTGAAAATATTTACATTTCGATCAACATAAGTCCATTTAAGCAAGTTGCACATTTTCAACATGCATTTTATTTATGCGATTGAAAAATCTCGCGAAAACAACATTTACTTTTCCACATCATGAAATCAGTTTTAATAGCAAATAAATATGCTTCTTTTGCACTTTCCAAAGCATAAAATGTATATGTTTTATATACAATTCAATTTTATCTTTCATAATGAATCTATAGTACCTCCAAATTTACCACAAAAACAACAAAAAACAATGCCAACTAAATGCTACAAAAGTTGTAATGATATAAGAATGCATAAAAAAGAACATCTTACCTTTCTTGAAGATCAAAGACAGCTTGATAATCAGGAAAAAAAACAAATCCTTATTAAACAATTTTTTTTTTACAAAAGATTGTTAACTACTCTATACGGTAGCTACTATGTTCCACACAGGTAGCCCTATACGTTACTACTGTTACTGAGTGGCTGATGTAGATTTCTGCTAAGAGTTCTGAGATCGATAAACTCTCTTTGTTTGTCGCAGCAGTTTCATCGTCATACAGATCGGTGTTAGGTAATAATTTTCTTTAATATTGAGATAAATTAAGACACACACACACACAAAAAAAACACAGTGACAAAGTTTGTAATATTAATCCGATTGTTTTTTTAAAGATAGTTTGTTTCTTACATGATAATATTATTCTTGTTTTAACGTCAAGAGAGTAATATCAGTTTTCTTTAATATGAGATAAATTAAGACACACAAAAAACCACAATGCCAGAGCTTGTATTATTTGTTCGATTTCCTGGGGTTTTTTTTGTTTTTTGTTTTTTTTTTTTAAGATAATAATATATTTCTTACATGATTTCAATAGTCTTATTTTTTTAAGTCAAGAGAGTAGTATCCGTTTTCTTTAACATTGAGATAAATTAAGACACACAAAAAACCACAATGCAAACATTTGCAATATTTGTCCGATTTGTTTTGGGTTTTTTTGTGTGTTTTTTTTTGGATAATTATAGATTATTATATGGCATTTTTCATATTACATGTCATATCAAGCCGAGACCTCCATATTAGCCCAAGGCCCGAAGGCCCGAGTGCTAATATGTGTCGAGGGTTGATATGGCATGTAATATGAAAAATGCCATATCATAACCTATTTATCATATACAGACTGTGGACAAAAGTATTCGTACGATTGATTCCAATATTTTTTCTCTATCTATTTCATATTTAAAAAAAAATTACTCTGAAGTCCGATTTTGATAATTTATGTATCAATATTAAAAAACATAATTTTATTTATGTTTACTCTATAATTTCAAAATAATTTTTTATGATAAACATGTTGAGAATACACAAGTTAAACACAACTGAATTCATTTCTTTTTTCGAAACAAAATGCAATGATAGTTTTGGCTGACAGATTATTTAATTCTGTGTTTATAAATCATGGCCATTTGAAAAACATGCCTCAAAAAGTTATTTCAAAATTACTAGGTTATGATTAATTTCAGATTATACTCAGTTTTCATTTGATTTGTGAAGCCAGCAGTGTCATCATTCATTGCATAATGAGCATTTACATGTTTCTCCGTTATCCATTTTGACAGTAGCAGACGCGACGGAAGTAAACAACGAAACATTAATAACGAAAACTAATCGGACAAAAAAAACGTTAATTCCCCGGAAAAAATAATTCCAAAAAAAAGAAGACTTTATAATTACAACTGAAAACCTAAATACTTCATCTCATTCAAAATTACCGGTCGCCATTTTGAAAAATCCATATCTCACCCCCATGTAATACGGCACACATTATTACACCCCCCATGTAATACGGATCAGGTTATTACACCCCCCTGGAGATATGACATATGCAAAATTAAACATATCTTGAGCAAGTATATGATAATTGTCTATATCTTTCATGATAACATTATTCTTGTTGTAACGTTAAGTCAGTAGTATTCCAGCTATATTTACGACGAGAGCAAGTTTTCTAACACCGAATT
>MJUT01023676.1:179583-190012 GCA_002080005.1 Gigantidas platifrons
GTTGAAGATGATAATATATTTCTTCCGTGTTTACATTATTTTTGTTTTAACAACGTCAAGTAAGTAGGATATCAGCTATATTTATATCGACAAGGTAGAACATTTCCTTTTGGAATGTCCCATATACACACAAGCCAGAACTACATTGATAGGTAATATCAATAGGATTACAACCTGTTACACTCTAGATATTGAATTTCTGACAAGTGGCAATGAAAATTTAACTTATGAACAAAATTGTATTATATTTAAATATGTTTTTGATTATATTAAATGTTCAAAGAGATTCCTTATCGTATAACTGGAATTGAATTGGGTGAACATGCACATCATATGAATCCATCTTAATCTTAATTTTGTCTAAAAAAAAATTTCTCTCATTTTTTTTTTTTTGTGTGAATATCATCATTGATTCGTTATTAGTGCTACATATAGTAATGCATGCCTTTTATGTACTTCTTTACTGTAACAAATTGTAATTTGGAGAAGACTTCATAACTATGTTTTACTTGTGTCTAATCCATTTTGTCTGTTTAATTGGCAAATAAAATATGTTTAAACTAAATTTATATCGACAACAAGTTTTCAAAAACTACAGTATAGTAGGTAGAACGGATGATTTTTAAACTCCAGATTAAATACATCAAACTTTATATCAACATAAAGCTTGCTTAATGTGTAGCGCATTAAAATAGTAGTTACAACATTTCCGTGCATTTTGATGTTTTAATCCTCCTTTGAATGCACGTGCTTATTGAAATCTTTCTGCCACTCTCAGTAGCGTACTATGTGGCAGTTGCATGCCTATTTCAACGGCTGTTTTGTGTGCCACACATAATAGAGAGACTATGTATAGGTTCGGAAAGCGCCACGATATAACGGAAATATTGTTGAAAGTAGCGTTAAACTCCATAATCCTATCCTAGGTTCTGAAAATTGCGCCTTGCAACGTTAACGGATTACCAACGAACAACACAACCAAACTGTTTCTGTTTATTTGAAAGTAGAGAGTCATTTTGCATTTTTTTTGGGGGGGAGTTGTGTATTCGTTTCATCCCCCACAACTCCTGTTGTATGTATTGTACCTAGCAAAGGGGAACCTATGTCCTACTCATAAAAGACGAGGATTTTATGTCTGAAATAAATGAGGATATACCTTGAAACAGTCTGGTAAGAAACTCTTGGATACATGTAACATCGACATGGGAATCTATTGGAAACATAATTGTAAGACTCCGATTTCTCTTGGAAACATGTTTGTATTACATGTATGCATGCAAGACATGGAAGCCTCTTGAAAGCCTGCATATAAATCTTGGGACATATTGTTGAAACATGACTGTCCGAAATTGAATCATATTTGTAGTAGCTAAAACAGCACGAGTAAAATTAAAAACAAAAAAATACCACACTGTCGCAACAGCTTCAAAAGCCAATAGAAAAAACGTAAACTTAAGAGTTAAAATCGACACCCCTAACACACCCCTAACACACATACACATGACCTCCACTTTCCTGGCTTCTCACGTGCACATCAATGAACATTGGCAGGGCTAAACTAGCTACATGTATATGGATTCAACCTCCTTGTTCTACGTGGGTACTTTGTATAACCATCCCTTGAAACCGCATCAAAACATGCCAGCAACGCATTGAAATACGATGGTGACATTGTTATAATTAGAATGCCCTTTAAGTGATATTGTATTGCAATAGCGCAATATTTATTAATGTATTATTACATTTTATTGATATTACATATTAAAACGTGGTATTTGAGATCATTCAACATGCCACCTACTATCGGAAGAAAGATTAGACAAGCTTTGAGACAATATCCAAAAATAACATTTTATTATTTATTTTGTTAAATGTTTTATTCTATTAATACATTAGTTACACAATTATTTGCTTAACTACGAACAATGATAGTACATTGCTAATGGCACCATTCTATAAATAAATCTGAACAATAACGGCATCTTGTAATACTAATAGAGCTTAATACATGTATCAATGTTCCAGACCATACGCGTATTTGGACCGTACGCGTACGGACCGTATGGGTATACTCGTACGGTCCGAACATACGCGTACGGTCCGACCGTATGAGTATACTCATACGGTCTAGTACGAGCTGGACCATACGGGTATTTAGACCATATGGGTTTTTTTTCAATAGAAACATATCATAAACTTTTATTGAGTTTTACAAATTACATTTATCATAATTATTATTACTTTAAACACCACCTCATCAAAAGTAAACAGTTTTTGAACTAAAACGCAATTTTAATTGTCTACCTGAATCACATTTTCGCATGCACGCCCAGAGTGACACTTGCTGCTACAAGGAACGCCGGACTTTCTACACTTACATGTTTTGTTCATACATGTTCACTTGCATTTACATCTTTTGCTTGCAAGAGATATTTCCGTCGTTTCAGTTCGTCTTTGTTTTCGGGTCGGTTGTACATGTACGTCAGCCATAACGGAAAACACGTTAGTCTATGATCAGCTTAAGTCGACCATCGAATCCCCGCGGGCACTGCCAGTCTGAATTTGTGCGTCAGTCGCAGTTTGTGTCTGTGAACCTATCTGTTCATCGGTATGTGAATCCGTCTCGACATCTGTCTGCGAGTTAGTCTCGGTTTCTGTCTGTGAGTCGGTCTCAGTTTTTGTCTGTGAGTCGGTCTCAGTTTCTGTTTGTGAGTCAGTCCCATTGTCTGTCCGTAAACCAGTCTGTAAGTCTCCGTCTGTGTCAAACATGTATTCGGCCTTTCCTTCGTCAATGAACTCGTCAGTCTCTTGTGAACCTACACAAATACCATCATTAGCTTTTTGACCAAATACCGCTTCAATTTCAAACTATTTTGTTAACTGCGAGTGAGCAGAATTCACTTATTACGAACATGCTAAATGCAGGACATGTACGTTTGTAATAGATTAAATTGGATTTATTTCTAAATTGTACAATTACGATAATTAACGTTTTAAAATATATTTTAGGTTCGAATAACGTTGCTCTGTAAAATATTTTTGAAGCCTCGATAATATCTTAAAACTAGGCAGACCGTACGCGTATGGTCCGACCGTACGCGTACGGTCCGAACGTATAGGTATTTTGAAAAAATACTCATACGGTCCGGACCGTACGCGTACGGTCCAAATACGCGTATGGTCTGGAACATCAATATGGTTCATTGATGCTATAATACAACATGGTAATGTCTTTTACAACCTGATACAGGATTTAACGTTAATATTAGTTAATATAAAATGTCATAGTTCAAATGTTATAATAAACGTTAGAGAATACCGAAGGGGCAATCAAACATAGACAATCCAGAGAAACTAGTAACACAAGACGAAGAAAAACAAAACAAAAATACAACACAACACAACACAATATGTGTTGAACACCACTATACGTAAACAAACACAAATAACGTACAACACAGCTCAGACAAGAAACACAAAACAAAAAACACAACACAATATGTGTTAGACACCACTATACGTAAACAAACACAAATAACGTAAACAAGATATGAGCCCTTCTATAAACAACTGGAGGTAAAGACGAACCGAACAAACACAAATAACGTAAATAAGACATGAACCCTCCTACAAACAACTGGAGGTAAAGACGAATCAAACAAACCCAAATAACGTAAACAAGATATGAGCCCTTCTATAAACAACTGGAGGTAAAGACGAACCGAACAAACACAAATAACGTAAATAAGATATGAGCCCTCCTACAAACAACTGGAGGTAAAGACGAACCGAACATCGTTTTATGCGGAAATCATAACGGACATCACAACACAGATACCGTAATATATATATTTCAATAAGTATGATAAATTCAGTCTTTTTCCCCGAGTGTAGCACAGTAGAACAAGAATAAATGAAATATAATGTCTCACATAAGGGAGGTATTTCCCGATCTCAATTTTTTACCAAATGTAAGGAATTATTTCTTGAGTAAAATATGACGATAAAACTCCACAGAACAAGGGATTGTGGGCAAAACCTTGCAACTTCTTTGGGGAGGTGTCAGTTATGACGTGAAATCATTCATGACGTTAAATTTGGCTACTAAAGTGACGTCGTGCAAATCGGTACTTTTGATTGGACATTTAGTTAATGTGAGACAATCTCATACGACTCTGTCTTTAATGGGCTGCCCCTCATGGAAAACACCATGGATGAAGGTGATCGTAACAACTGTATGAAATATTGCGAGGTCAAAATGTGCAATATAAAATTGTAGCACCTAATCACGTTTGTTGCTCACAATTTTAACGTTGACCATTTTATTGCTATTATATATATCTTACATCTTACATATATTTTTGTGTCCTGTATATGGGAGGGGGGTGTGGAGTAACTGATTATTGCATGACGTCATATGTTTAACGTTCTATCTTATTGTACTTTTACTTTAAACATAGTTTATTGTCAAGCAATTATACAGACAAGCCTATTGTATATATCTGAAAATAAAATATGCTTAAATTAACGTCATATGAACATCAAGCACCACATATATGACCACTTAATTGAACGGCGTGTTTTCTCCCCCATGAAAAAGATCTTCTAGGTCACATATTCTGGTCAGTCTTACCTTATTATTTTAAATATTCATCGTTTTTATCTTTTCGATATTTTAACCTTTTAGGAAATCGCACCCACTCTGTTTTTAATAGTACGCTTGTTTAGTCAGTTACGATGGTATGTTTGCTTCGTGTATCTCTTGACAATGTGGGTATTGAATCCAGACGTTGCTATTTTCGGTTGCAATTTCCTAATTTTGGTTTTGTGTTTTATCATTTCAATCCTCATTGCTGTTGTCATTTCAGTATTGTGCGTCCTGCCCCCTAAATGCATGTGCAACACGACGGGCGTCACTAGTAGAACAGGAACTGCCAACCCTTCCGGAGCACCTGGGTTTAACCCCGGTTTTTAGTGGGGTTCGTGTTACTCGACCTTTAGTTTTCTGTGTAATGTTTTGAAGATCGTTGTTTCTTCTTTAGTCCTTTTCCTTGGCCTAATTATTATCTGCCCTTTGATTTACGGCTTCTGATAACACCTATGGTACCTTCACACTCTTCTATTGTTTCATTGCTAATAATGTGCAAGGCCACCCCCGTGTTGGTACCTTATGTTGGACGACTTTTTTTTTCTATGAACATTTTGATTTGTCATTGCGTTTATGTGTTTGTTCTCTTGAAGTAGTCACTATTTACAATGTAATAAAACCCCACTTTTTGTATAGATAGTGTACCAGTTCCATATTATGGAAAATAATGCATTGTTCCTTGGATCAATGACTCTACATTTTTTGTTTTGGAAGCATTACCTGAATTAAATTTAGATAATTATAACCGATTGTCTATTTCATGTCATGTTTTGCCATTTAATAAATACACCCCTGAGGATATGTTTATTTGCTTTCAGTATGGCGGAGAATAGAAATCAGGAATCTAATTCTTGTAAGTGTTTTTTTGGAATGGGTTAACAACCATTATTACAAAGCATCAAATGGATTATTAGAAGATGAACAGAGTACAATTGGTAATAAAAAAAAAATAATACGATAATGGACCGTTATGGATACATCATAAAACCAAAAAATATTAGTGGTAGTACGAACGCACCAGATTTTTGTTTTGATAATATGTTTTTATTACTATCAATGGGTCAATATTACGTCTGTTGATGGACTATATCTCCTAGAGGGTATCACTCGCCAAAAATAGTCCTAGCTTTGGCACTGGCATGACTTATTACATATGTTTATATTTCAAATTTACAGTTCCTATAAATAGGGGTCCGGGTGGCTCAATGGGTTAGATCGTTGGATCTAACAGCTCATACAAGCCCATGACCTATACGGCGTGGGTTCACGCCCAACTTTGTATATTACAAAAAGGGTGCACTCGACTCGCAGCCGCAAGTGAAAAAGCTTACCTATTGTTTGCCCATGGTCGGTGGTTCTCTCCGGGTACCCCGGCTTTCTCCACCACTAAATCTGGTCGCCATGATATAGCTGAAATATTGCTTGAAAAGGCGTCAAACACCAAAAATCAAATCAATTTATTAAAGCTAAGGTCACTTTCCCTCAGGCATTGATAACCATAGCCGATTTTTGTGGGCGGGGGTTAGGGGGAGAGGTGTTTTGGCAATCCTGTTTAGACACTTCGGGTTATTTGCTTCCAAAGACTTTTTAATTATTTCACTTACCAATATTTTTTAGCGTACCTGATGAAGTTGTTGCAGAATCGCGTCGTGGGCGCAATATGATATATCTACGTTTGTACAAAACGTACTATTTTTATCTAAATATATAATAAACTAAGTAGAATCATTACAAATATTGAATGAAAAGAAACGTAATACAATTTGTCTTACATGACAATGTAAGTCCTTGATAATGTGTATCATAAGACTTATTTATGCTATATGTGTATGAATTCAATATAAAAGGAAGTAAGCGATGCTACCAGAAATCCGGAAAGTACGCCCCCATTGTCAAATAAGACAAAACGTTTTTTTCTTTTCATAGTAGAACATGCTAAGGCGTACACAATAACACTAAGGTAAATAGAGTATATAAATTTAAAAAAAAAACAATTCAAATTAACGTTACAGAAAAACGAAGGGGTAATTAAAAATGGACAATCCATTGACAAGCCATGACACTAATTCAAGAAGGGAAACAGTGAACTTTTCCATAAAAAGAAATAATTTGTGGATTTAATTCCACTATTAAAAACAAACAAGATGCAGATTAAAATGAAGGTGTAATCAAGAATGTACAATCCTACGTCAAACATGATGACTTCACTTTTCCAATAGTCAACTTCCCTTTCATCAGTAGCAATATTCCAGCATCACCAGCGAACGGAGTTCACATTTCACAGGTCCTGCGTTGCTCTAGAGGTTGTACCCAGTACAGTGATTTTCTCGACAGAGCTCAGTTACTGACGCAAAAGCTGTTCAAACAAGGCTGTCTTGCTTTAAGGTTGAAGTCTCACATATTCTGCAGACGTCATCACGATCTGGTTGACTGGTACGATAGATCCATATCCCAAATGACAATGGATCTTTTCCTTTTGTAGTAGATTGTGTTTTCCCTCTATCATCAGAAAGACCTACCGCAAGTCACTTACAAATTTGATCACATAAAGTTGTATCGAGTACAACTGGCCATTTGCACAATTGATTCGAGCTCGCAACTTTAGTGGTTTGTATAGACTGATTGTACAGATAGTTGTAAATCCAACTACCATACGATCATGACCACGACGGATATCTATGTCATTAAGGGACATAAACATGTATATAACAAGAGTCCATTATGATTCCTCTTGTTCTGATTACTTGACAAAACAAATAATCATTAGCACTCATCGTTATCATAGCTATTAATATAATGTATCTGCCAAGCCCATTAGAGACGATATGCGGCAATGGGAACTATATAATATGGCCTATCATTACAAGCAGAGTTGATTTTTGTTTCTACATAGTCTTTGGTTTTTCCCATATCAATATTCGTTATAACAAAGTAACATGTTATATTGGATTATGCGTTTCCTCCGCAATGGGCTTCTTTTTTTTTTTAATTTCAGAAAGACAAACTTAAAACCTTGTCACAAATACTCAACAGCTGCTTTATCATAGATATCTTATTTACATTTTAATTATTTGATATGTATCTTAGATGTACTCTATATAAAGTACACTCGGTGTCATGATGATAGTAAGTGGGTTAATTTAACATGACAGCTGTAGAGTAATAAATGAACTTAAAGGGTTTTTCCATTGTACAGATGGAGTTGTAAGCAATATTATTGAGGTTAATAAAACATAGATATCAAATTGAGTGCGCCCGACGCGTTTCGGGAATAACCTTCATCAGGTAAGCTCAAATTCGAAAGATTGGAAAACAAATGTTTTGGGAACAAGTAAACCAAAGAGCCTAAACAGTATCGCCAAAATCGGCTATGGTTACTTATGTCTGGGGAGGGGAACCTTGGTTAAGATATTCAAAGAATATGCTAATTAGTAATGAAGATCTAAAGATTGATTGATGGGTATTTAACGCCAACCTTAACAACATTTCAGCTATATCGTGGCGTGGAGATGCAAAGCAATTATTAAGGCATTATTTTTAATAAAAACGTAGATATCTAATTTAGTGCGCACAACGCGTTTCTGGAATAACCTTCATCAGGTACGCTCAACATCGAAACATTAGAAAGCCAAATAATTCAAATGTGTTTTGGAGGAATAAACCATAGGACCTAAATCGGCTAAGTTCACCTATGCATGAGGAAAGAGAACCATCGTTTCTTAACTCAGGTGATGAATAACTCTTATATTTCGTGAAATGGTCACTCCAGCAGTTATTTTCAAATTTCGTGTTCACGCCTGATGTATTAAAGTAATACTACTTTTAGTTTTGTTTGACTTGATTGTCAGCGAAGGTAGTAAGCATAGAAACAAATCCATTCGAAACTGAAATAAAACTCTAGGTCTAAGAAAATTTCAAAGATGCCATAGGGTTTATCAGAGGCCGTACATTGAAGAAGAGCAGAAAATACCATGGCCAAAAACGGAATATAATTAATGGTCCATAAATTTGAATACTACACATTGTCGTAATCTCATAGTGCCATAGTTGAACATATCTACTTCTGCTATCGATGTCCATTATCACTATGTGTAGAATTTGTAATTTCGATTCCACCCATTCGCGAGGTATACTCGATACAACTTTCTGTAATAAAGTTATCAGTAACTTTCGACGGTATTTTAGTTCTCTGATTCCCTCACCTAATAAAAACAGTTCGCCACGGTGAGGCTGAGATATTGTTTAAATAAAAACGAAGATGTGTGTTAGATATGTCGATTTTACCTGTGTCAATGATTTTTCTATGGGATTTTGGAACTGTTCCGATTGGTATGGTCATTCTTTCATTTTATGTGTATAATTAAGTACATACAAGTGGTATATCAAATATATGTAAATTAGATATCAAGCACTTTTTCCCCTCAGTCATAATGAAAACATCATATCCTCACAATAAGCTTGACGAACTCTTACTAGAAAACGAGTGGTACTCTTTACGTTCCCATCGGTGGGTTGATTTCATAAATTAAATTCGGGTAGAGTAATCTTACCAAGATCGGAATGAAAAGTAGATATCTAATTTAATGCGCCCCCCTCCCAGAAGGTGTGCCGGGGGTAGAATAGGCACCGGGTTTCACCATCCTAGAGGCACAGGTCCTCTAAAAGGGACCAACCCCGCGGGATCCCCGGGGTATAGAGATTGGATCGAGAGCTATCTGCGGCTTGAAGGGGCGTCCGTCAGTTCTGCGGGATGTATACATTCACAACTAAACCGTCCTTCGGATGAGACGTAAATAAAACCGAGGTCCAGTGTTGAGAGATTGCCACCCTCTTCGCACGTTAAAGAACCCAGTGTAACAGCTCAGTGGTCCATATGAGACCTGTTGCACTAGCTATATACTCCGTCCCTACACATCACCTTTCCTTGTTTCGACTCCCGTGGCGTTTAAATTGTTTTGCCCTTTGGCCTATCCGTCCCCCGTTTTCTATTGATTTATTGTTAACATGTTCTCGTCCTGAATATAGCTGAAAAATTGCTCGGTGGACGTCAAACTTCAATCAATTTAATGCGTATGACTGGTTTCTGGGACAACCTTCATCAGGTACGCCTAAATTTGACAGAATGTAAGAAGGGTTTCAATATACTAAAGGGGGTTATCAGAATCCGTGATTCGAAGAGGGACAGACAGTACAATGGACAAAAAGAAAAAGGTCAAAAGAAACAAAAACAACAATCTACAAAACACTACATAGAAAACTAAAGATCGCGCGTTACGAACGTTACTAAAAATCTAGGGCGAACTCATGTGCTCCGAAAGTGTTAATCAGTTCCTTCACAACTAGTGACCATCAGGCTGACTATGACTATTATCCATTCGCCATTGCTCCATTCGTTTTTCTGATCAAATGAAAAACAAAAAATATCACACTGTTGGAACAGTTCCAAAATCCAAGAGAACAATTGCAAAAAGAGGCAAAATCGATACCCATAACACACATACCACATTACCCTTCACATAACACACATACACATTACCCTTCACATAACACACATACCACATTACCCTTCACATAACACACATACACATTACCCTTCACATAACACACATACACATTACCCTTCACATAACACACATACACATTACCCTTCACATAACACGCATACACATGACCCTTCACATAACACACATACACATGACCCTTCACATAACACACATACACATGACCCTTCACATAACACACATACACATGACCCTTCACATAGCACACATACACATGACC
>MJUT01023676.1:190977-225286 GCA_002080005.1 Gigantidas platifrons
CTTCACATAACACACATACACATTACCCTTCACATAACACACATACACATTACCCTTGACATAACACACATATACATGACCATTCACATAACACACATACACATGACCCCTCACTTCTGGCTTCTTACAGGCACTTCAATCGAGTGTGGTAGTGAGAGCATTAAGGAGAATGGGAATAATGTGTCCAAGTGGAGCGACACGTCTGTCCGCGGACTGTTGCTTCAGTGATTTAACACTATAAAAATCCAACTCAGCGTGTTGGTCTAGTACAAAGCAGACCTCAACATCATTTCATTGGAAATTAACTTGTTCTCATCATGATATAGATGGGAAAATTGCTGAGTTGGCTTTAAGCAACAATCACACACACACTATAAATAGGACGAATGTTATTGTTTTAAATACGATGGCATTTCAGATGATATATTAGAAAATGAATACACCACATGATTTATGCTGAGAGTATTGATAGAGCTTACTAGAACTGGATTAATGAAATCAAAAACTTCTATTGTAAATAAATATAAAATAACTAAAATTAGATTTAGAGAGATAAATCTGGTTTAATGTGTGCGTAGGGCGGAAAATATTTCAATAAATTTTTGATTGAAAAATCGAGAGGAAATAATAATGTAATAAATATATTTTCTTTCAATAATTGAGGATACTTGAAAAAATTCAAGTCTGTTGATTTTTGTCATCAATATTATTTCTAAATAATTCTTACGTTCTAAATAACAGTATAATTTGTTCTTAAAAATAACAATACAAAAAGTGACCGAATTTAAATACGTATTTTTAACGTTAATAACGTTTTATTTAAAGATTACGCTCAAATTCATTGTTATTTCTTGAAACGTACCCTATTATTTCCCAAGGGGTAAACATTCGCACTTTTAAATCTCTCCTCAGTGACAAATAAAACAGATCTATACCCACACATATTCTATAAATGCAGTACTAAGTGTTAATTTTTACCAATTTAAAGAATAAAATCCATTGCCATGGTATTAGGAACGCCAATTATAACGAATTAAAATGTAACTGAAATTTAAAGCTGATTTGAAACATTCAATACACAAGCTGATTTATTTCAAATTTACATTGGAGAATTTATAATAGTATTAATTTATTTTTGCGTTGTTAAAAAGATTGTGATGGTGATATTTCATAAAATTGACAACAAATTTAATTAAATCAACTAAAATTGAACAACCATAGCAAACATGCATTATGGGTAAAAGGTACAAAATATATTAGATAGGTTACAAAGTACCTTCAAAATGGAGAAGGTACCGTCGAGGTCGGGATCGCATGGTTTGGTTTTGGCTTTATTGTGTTTAACGCCACTTTCAACAATATTTCAGTTATATCGTGCGATCAGTTTTGATTGGTGGAGGAAACTGACAAACCATATCACATAATGTTGTACATCTCGCCCTGAGAAGGATTTACAATTACCTGTGCAATCCGTGCCTATCACCACTAAAGTTGTGAGTTCGAATCCCGCTCATGGCGAGGTGTACTCAATACAACATTATGTGATAACGTTTGTCAATGACTTGCGACAGGTCGTTGTTTTTTCTCTGGGTATATACCCTCGTCCTCTTCACCAATAAAACGTACCTAAACGATATAGCTGAAATATTATTTAAAATGGCGCTAAACATCATAACCCCAACACCAACTTTAGAAGTATTTCAGCTATATCGTGGAGCATTAGATTAGAAGCCACATGCACTTTTTATTAAATAAAATGCACGTTATAATGCATCAACTCGTTTACATCAAAGTATTTTAATTCAAAATGCATGTAGAGATTAAAAAAATGTATTCAAATTCTATTCAATACATACTGCTATCACATCATCTACACTGTAATAGCTCTCACGTAAATAATTAATAGGATCATAACTACACTTCAAATTAGATTATTACCGTTTGTGTTTGATTGCTGGGTTAATGTATTATATATTACATACTTTTATTATAATAGGTACCAGATATATTACAAGCTCGTATCATTCACTTCATTGTATGTCTCAACGTGTAAAGAAGACACAGCTGTAGCATCTCGTAAATAAAAACAATGTTGCACATTTTGTACGTTAACTGTAAAAATATATTGTTTGATGCATTCACTTATGTTTCCTCTGAGATATGTATCTAGGTATAATACGAGTCAAGCCTTGCATGAATGCCAATATGTAAGGTATCTTCTACGGAACGTTATGTTTGCTCAACATGCTGCATGCGAAATTAGCAAAGTTGTTCGAATTTTCATCTCGTTTGGTATTTATTGTGCTTAATTCTGTATCACTTTGTTTTTTGTACTTAGTGTTGTTTTACAAACCATTTTAGACGTTTATAATTTATTTTACTTGTATAGTATAGTTATACCGTAACGATCCAACACCCCGTAAAATTGATCGTTGACTGGTTTTTCAGACGTTGTATATATATATATATATATATATACATATCTGGTTAACAAACAAATAGCAAAACATATCTGCAATTATAGCCAACTAGCACTGTACGGACCATTTCTCTGTAAAACCTTACAATTTCTGCAGAAATGACACACAACGAATGTCCCATGTGGAGCAGGAACTGTTAACCCTTCCGGGGCAACTGAGGTCACCTCTGATTTTTAGTCGGTTTCATGTTACTCGATCTTTAGTTTTCTGTGTAATGTTTTGTGGATCTTTTGTCCATGGTATTGTCTGTCCTTTGATTTACGGATTCTGATTACAGCTTTTGGTATCTTCAAACTCTCCTTCCTACAGTATAGCCAACAAGAACTACATGGACCACTTCTCTTGTAAACCTTACAGAACTACATGGACCACTTCTCTTGTAAACATTACAATTTCCTCAGAAATGAAACACGTGTTCGTTGGCTGACCGAAGCCTGTATATCATTTCAAAGTTTCATTTCTACATGAATTTCTTCTCGTGCTGTTCGATTGTAAAAATAAGACTCTTTTTACTTGTTTGTATTGTCTGTCCTTCGATTTACGGCTTCTGTTTACCCCTTTGGTATCTTAGATTAACGGCGTCTGATTACCCCTTTGGTATCTTAGATTAACGGCGTCTGATTACCCCTTTGGTATCTTAGATTAACGGCGTCTGATTACCCCTTTGGTATTTTAGATTAACGGCGTCTGATTACCCCTTTGGTATCTTAGATTAACGGCGTCTGATTACCCCTTTGGTATCTTCAAATTTTTCTTCTAAACACATAAATTGGACATATACAATGATACAGCAAATAAATATTAGATATAAAATAAACAGATTGCTAATATCTAAAACCGTAAAACAATTTCGACAAAGTATTTTTGTCACCCAAATTTTTTCCATGAAATTGAAAAAAGATTGAGGACAGCCTAATATCATGACTGAATAATTCTGGTGCGTTTTTGTGTGGACGACTGACAGACCATAGCAAGCTGCAGCTTCATTTGCTCCAGCAAAAACTTAACCCTTCAAGGAGTCTGAGTTAATTTGCAGTGAAATTAGATCCAAAATTTGCGATAAAGATCATTTATTCAGAATACAATAAAATCATTATAAAACTGAATTGTACAAACAATTATGCAATAATACACAATCTGAATAAATGACAATGATATGCAAAGGTGGGGAATAAAAAAAAAACCACCTTAAACTCATGTTAATACAGACAATAGACATGTATCATTACAAATGAAAAAAAAATATAATTGCAAAATACAGAGAGATATACTATTAAAGGGTGCAGGTGGGTGGGTAATTAAAAGATTGCAAAAATTTCTGTACTGACAAGATGGCGTCTGGCAGCATCAAAAACAATTTCGAAAATGCCCAAGTATCCCTACATACTCAAGCCGCAAGTGCGCGCTTGTTCACAATTGGTTAAGAAATTTATCTACAGCCAATTAAAATGAATCTTTGACATGATCACGCGATGACCATCACGTCCTTGACTGCATGAGATCATGAAACTACATAATTCCCTGATTGTCCATGCGGAAAATTTCCAATTTCAGATTACAATGTTGATAAGAAATAATTACTGATTGACCACGAAGTATCAAGCTGTGCAAAAATTTGCTGCCAAAAATGCTTTTATTTACAATAAAATTAATTTTCTCACTTATATGACCGCATTATTTCTCTAATAGATGAAGCCTGGCTCCATATATCTAGTTTAACAGCGTCACTTTTTATTGTACAAAGCCAGGTAAACGAATGGTCATGTATATACATAAACTTTAGAGAATACCGAAGGGCAATTATAAATGGACAATCTGGAGAAAATCGGCCACAAAGGGTACACAAAACACAACACAATATGTGTTGGACACAACTATACGCAAACACACACAAATAACGTAAAGAGAGCCCTCCTACAAACATTTGGAGGTCAAGACGAACAGACCATCGCTTTTATGCGGAAATCGTAACGGGCATCACAACACGGAACTCAGAACATAAAGACACATAATAGGACAACACAAAATACTTTTTTTTTTCAATTTAGTACTACAATTAAATATTGTCTTGATCAATTTGCTAATGAAATAAATTAAAAATACCTATTTTGCATGAATATCTTTCGATAGTAAAAAAAATACGTTAAACTGATAAACTGCTTCCACCGAGTATTAAAAACTAAAATACATTTAATTAGAATTCGTTTGATTTTATTTCTAATGTCGTGTTCCCTTGGGGAAACTTATCAAGATAACTAAACAGTCCATTAGTTGGAATTCCAATTTTCTATTTTAATTCTCCGCTACTGAAAAGTTAATGCAATGTTCATTTTTTCCATTGTTTTTTTTTTTACATATTAACTAATTGTCTATTATACTACACTATAATGCAAATCAATTGTAGTTATTAGATTCATACCTAGATTAAACTTCAGTTTTTAATATCAAGTCAGCAAGAGATTTGATTGGATTTATTTTTTTTTGTTTTAACGCCACTTTCAGCAATATTTCAGCTATGTCATGGCGACCAGTTTTAGTGCTGGAAGAATCCGGAGTCCCCGGAGATAACCACCGACCATGGGCAAGCAACTGGTAAAGCTTATCACTTGCGGCTGCGAGTCGAGTGCATCTTTTTGTAATTTACAAATCCGGACGCGAATCCACGCCGTATTGGTGATAGGCTTGTATGAGTGGTTAGGTAATCCAACTACCTTTTTGGAACTCATTGAGCCAACCGGGCCCCTAAAGAGAACAAGTGAATTGCATTCTACATTTGTAGACCATCATGCTTAGTTGGATTTTTATAGTTCTAGCTCACTGAAACAACGGTCCGAAGATAGACATGTCGCCCCCACTCGGACACATTATGCTGATTCCGAGCCAACCAGTCTTTTCCTTTTCTCCTTAATGCTGCTAGCGTGCTTAGTGGAGAAGCAACAAATAACATTTTTACAGTCTTTGGTTTGACCCGATCGGGGCTCGAACCCACGATCTACCGCACTCAAGGCGAGCACGCTAATCAATACACCACCGATGCGGTTTACTTTACAATATAAATGTGTATCTTATTATCTGAGTGTTGTATTTGAATAAATGAATGAGATACAAAAAGGGGCATAACTCTAGTAAAAATTGTCGAAAAATTGTCATTATCGAACTTGACCTAGATATTCATAATACACTTACATGCCACACCTAGCTTCAATCTGACTTTTCATTCACAAGTTATCATCTGGAAACCAAGCACACGGACGGACGGACGACACCCATTTCTATAGTCCCCTTCGACGAAGCGTCGGGGAACAATTAGAAAAAAAACCACTCATCAATAATCATCTCTAATAAAGTTTTGACGAGCATTGCAGAAAAAGAGACATTTCTTTGTTAAATTTATCTTAGTGTGCACGAAGCGTTTCTCAAATAATCTTCTTTAAAAAACGAAAAGTCGAAAGTTTGGGGAACCAATTAATTTAAAGGTATTTAGCTGCAAGAAAATCAAATCACCAAGACAGGATAGACTAAAATAGGCTAAGGTTACGTATGTAGATTTTCTGTAAGTAGCATAATATTATTTTCCTGTTTGTATGCTGCTTGTGTACACGGTCATGTAGCAACATTGTGGGTTAATTAATGGGCATGTTGCTAATCTAGAACGACTTTGATTTTTTTTGGGTGTTTTTACACCACTTTCAGCAACATTTCAGTTATATCATGGCGACGAGTTTTAGTGGTGGAAGAAGCTGTAGTACCCGGAGAGAACTACCGACCATGGGCAAGCATCTGGTAAACTTTATCACTTGCGGCTGCTAGTCGAGTGCACCCTTTTTTGTAATTTACAAAGCCGGGCGCAAACACACGCCGTATGAGAAGGACTTTGAAAATTATGGACGGGTTACATATTGGGAAGATGCAATGCATACCAATTCAACGCACCTAGTATCACTCGAGTATTTTCTGGTACATGTAATTAGCAAATAAGGGTAATAACAAAATTACCGAACACAGAGCAATCTTCCAAAGGGAAATTCAAAACTCATAAATCAATAAACAGACAAAATCAGTCAACAACCGGGAAACTGGAAAACCGCAATGGTCCTGACTTGGTGCAGGCATTTCTAAAGAAATGGTGGATTGAATCAGATTTTACGGCGCCAACCTCTCGCTTCCATTACAGTTCAAAGGTTCCCGTTGTCACTAAAACAGCATTTACAACAATACTGGAAAAAACAGGCAAAATAGCAGTCAAACAGTACCAAACTCAGTATCTAATATATCTCGTGAACCATCACCATCAACTATGAGTCCTTTGAAGTATTTTAATTACGACCGTAAATGTCAAAAGCATTTTTACGTCACACATTCACAAAAAATATTTTTTACTTTGTAAACCACGTATACCAAATCCTTATCTTTATACACTATATGAAAATGTATCTTTTACTATTGTATCTGCAGAGACAGAATATATTTCGACAAGATCTTGATATCGGAATATAAACTTTTTAAGAGATCGAATAAGGCGAATCTTTTTATAGCCCTGGTCCAGTAGCCTGTTTTTCAGACAAAGATGACGCTTCAAGAAATCAGAATAATTGCTACTGGCTCTTGCATAACGAATCAATTGCGAGATGTAAACACCATATGCAGGAGAAGCTGGTATATTGTTGCACATATTAGGAAAATTTATTATTTTAAAATTGAAGTCGTCTCGTTTATCATAAATTTTAGTACTGAGTTGACCACTGTCGTCAAATTCGAGGTATAAGTCCAAAAATGATGCTGATGAAGCTGTATCTGTGGTCTCTTTAATTTCCAGCTCTGGAGGATATATCAATGGAAGAAATTCTGCAAATCTAGAATTATTGATAGATAAAACGTCATCAGTATACCTGTATGTGAAATTAAAGGCTCTAGCTTCATGAATCTTCTTATCTTTAACAATTTTTTGAAGAAACTCCGACTCATCATTTGTTTATTTATATATTTTTTTTTAAATCTAACGAAGCAGCCTTTAAATTTAAAGTAATGATTTTTCTAATAATTGTATGCAGTTGTATTATATAATAACATCTTTCGCCATTAACAAATAACTGTAATTGTAGATTTTAATTATTATATATCAAATTTGACAATTAGTGTAAAATTTCAATTATTTACTGAAATATTTCGGTCTCATTTCTGATATACTCGTATTTTCAATTCAAATTAAACAATAGTACGTGGCTACCTTTAAGTGAATTGGAGCCATCGTGGTCGTGTGGTAGTTAGATTTACAGCTACCTATGTATTCTGTTCCTATCACCACTGAACTTTTGAGTTCGAATCTCGTTCATGTGATCTTGAAACAAAGATACATAATACAATTATTATATATAGTTACAAGAAATGATCGGTACATGTAGCACCTATAATATCCAATGAAATATGGGTGTTATGAACATGTTACTTAAGGACATTCAAATGCCCAACATGTCCGAAGGTCTATATAGATTTACATATCATATTTTATTCCGTTCTCTTTATAAATTATTTTTATATACTTCATTTTCGTCATAATTGTAATCACACTGAATAAATATTTATTTTATTCCACCAGTTTGTGTAGAGTGTTGTGACTGATTCAATTTTACCATTTTACCGATATATCTGTTTGTCCGTACGTGGTCCTGAACAAGTATATCATCAATTATTTCTTTTTTATCGCCACTTATAAAATGTTAATAGACATAAGGGTTTTGTTTATTTATCTTCGTGTCAATTGGGTCGCCATATGTTATATTATTATCAACAATACACAGTATGTTTTGTTCCTTTGTGTTTTTGTTTATGACTTCAAATTCTGAATTCTCTTAAAACAGAAATAATAACAAAAGTTAAGTAGCAGATCGTGGGTATCATTTTTCACAGATGTATTAAGACAGTAGAAGAGTGTGAGTGACCTTTATAGAGGTTCTTGAATAAATATTTGCAATATCATATGCGGTCTTATGTGGCATAACCTTCACCAGGTACGCTCACAAAGACAAAAGATATAAGGGGGTACCATACACTACAGGGAGATAACTCTTTAAAATCAGTTGAACGTTTTGATCATATGATGTTAGTATGCAGATTTCAAGCATCTCGGTGATCAAAACCACAGAGAGAAAAGCTGCTATCTGGCTAGTGAATTTACAGCTCTGAGTCTGTTGGATGGAATTTGTTAAAATTTTGATATTTATTCAGTGGATATATTCAAACACACTGCCAAAAAATAAGAAAATTAAACGAGCAGATCAAATTTTACCTGAAGTGTATGGTACCATCTTAAACGAAAATTATTGAACAGTCTTTGAAACCAAATGGCCAAAACAGGACAGTCAATATCGGATGAGGTCATATATGCTTGCGGGAGGAGAACATTAGCTTTGATAATAAGTACATGAATTAAGAACTGTAAATTTCGCTAAGAAATATATCTACTAAAGCATGTCAGTGCCGAAGCTTTGATCTTGACCATGTGTTTACCATGGTCTAGTGCAAAAATAGTTTGAAGATAAAAAAGAGGTAAGTGGAACAAGGACAGACAATACGAGAACCAAAAGAAAAAGATCAAACAATGATCTACAAAAACACTGCACAGAAAACTAAAGATTAAGTAAGACGAACTCAACGAAAAACGCGGGGTAAACACAGGTGGTCCGTAAGGGTATTCCTGTTCTAATATTGACAGCCGTCGTGTTATTGCCAAACAACACGAACATCGTGCGACTTGGAACTCTTGGTTGTCACCAGTATATGTAAATCAGTACAAATAACAACATTGGCATGATAACGCATTGAATTTATAATTATATATCTATGAACAATTAATATGGTACTACATTGAACTGGAATGTATTTCACTATTGAATCAGGAATTGTCTACCCTTCCGTTGACTGATTTTGTCTGTTTATATACTCATTAGTTTTGACTTTCCCTTTGGAAGATTGTTCGGAATTTTGTTATTACCCTTATTTACTTGTCTTTTTGGCCTTTTTCTGTTGGCCATACCATTGTCTGTCCTTCACCGGATTGCGGTTTCTAATTACCTCCCTTTGTTATCTTCAAACGTTCTTGCTATATCCATTTAACAAACATGTATCATCTTATCATCAAATATTAATGATTAGTTTTACATGATGTCAACAAATAATGATCTAACAAAATTATAACCATCAGGGAAATAATATGTTTTGCTAAAATGACGTCATTGATATATTTTATATGGTACGTCTGTTTATGCTTGGGAGTACTGCATTATAGTTTAAGATTCAAGCATGATTAATTCATCACTGATTTGGTAAGTGAGATACAATAAAATACAAAAGAAAACAGGGTGTGTTTATTTCATTGATATTGTGCTAGGGTTAATGTCTTCCAGGAAACTCAAAGATATAGCTTAACTTGTATTTTGTGTTTACAAGAATTCCCAATAATATAAGAGGCGGTCGTGGTTTTGATCTTATGGTAGTTTGATTTATAGCTACCTATGCAATTAGTACTTATCACCACTAAAGTTGTGAGTTTGAATCCCACTCAGGCGAGATGTACGCGATATAACATTATGTGATAAAGTATGTCAGTGACTTGCAACAGATCGGTGGTTTTCTATGGGTAGTCCGGTTTCCTCCACCAATAAAACTTACCGCTACAATATAACCTAAATATTGATGAATGTGGTGTTAAACATCAGAACCCTAACCCTTTACATACGGTTATTTGTAATATACATGTACTGTTTAAGGTAGGGCTGTATATAGATACTGACTAAGCAAAATTATGAACAGTTTAAACTATAACATGAAAATTGAACCAGTTTCATCGAATGTAAAATAAAAAGAAAAACACCTCGTCATAATTCTGATACTGCAGTTGGGATTTCCTCAAATCTAATCTCTTTAAATATTCATAACAGAAAAAATCCGCATCCATTTGGGAAATAAAATTATCATTAATCACAAATTTTCTTGATTTCATATTTATGGCGTTATCTGTGTATTCAGTTGTAAATACAGAACATTGTTGAGCTCAGATATGTCTCTTGAAAACTATCATATATTACAACATGGTAGTTACATCTAAAGTTCTGATTCATTCATCATGTTTAGTCATTATGATAAGGATTTCATTGAGGATTATTTTGAAGACGTTTTCAATGATATTCAGAATTGATCAAATATAATGTTGTAATCGAATATTTATATATAAAAGCAGGGGAGTATATCTCAATTCCATGAACGGAAAATTTGCAAAATGTAAGGGAGTGATAAAAAAAGATTATTTAAATAAATCCTTTAAATGGGCGTGAATGTTTTAAAGATGTATTAATTTGCAGAGAACTATCCAATGCTAATGCGATGTCATCGGAGTTTTCACGGATGTGTTTCAAGTGTACTTGAGCCCGTGACCATGTCCATCTATGACAGAGGTGAACATCAGGTAAAGCAGGTCCAAACGTAGGGCATACTATTGCGCCGGCAGGACGTTGCAACGCCCTGTATGTCATATTTAACCTGAAACATACGCAACACTCTGTAGAGATCAATCGAACACCATAGCCAGACATGAGGTGCTATCTGCTAATATACGTGTCTAAGATGACGACACGGGGACGTCGTAATTTTTCATATGATCCATAAAACAGAAAATCTGAGGCGGCGAACCCTCATACTGGTCTTTTAGAGTCTACATTAAAAAGTCTTAAATACAAGTAATTGATGGAATATGACACAAAATTAACAATGAATGACATTTAGCGGTAAACTTACTGGAATCAATTTGGATTCCTCAATAATATATGAATTTCTACTGACTAACCTTCTATTTCTAGCTTTTAAACTTGAAGTTCCCACATTAAATATAAATTGATCATTTATGCATACACGCGACTTCGAAGAAATGGCTAAAATCGCTAGAAAACAACAAAGGATAAAATTATCGACGATAAAATGGAAAACAAAACGATTCAATTAAAAGAGGCACAATCGATACCTCTAAAATACATTTACATAACAACTCACTTCCATGGCTCAATACAGGCACTTGTAAAAAGTGGCGGGGTTATAACTGGAAAATCCCCACTTGGTATTATCCCCTAACTTTATCATATACATGCATATGTATTTACATAGAAACAAATAGAATAAATAAAATATGATGTTTCATCATACATATATGATATTGAAGAAATCGTGATTAGAGATTGTTCTACAGGTAAGCAAAAGTATGTTATTTATAAACCCTTAGGAAATGAAGTAAGATTGGATTACATTGCGCCAGTGTAACATAATTCTCTATATTGTCTACATTTCTAGAGTCTAGTGTGTCGTCTTTATGATAATACTTACTTCAGAAAATCTATATGTTCATCAAGCAAGATTAGTTATAACGCTAAATGACGTAAAACATTTAAACCCGTCAAGTACTAAGTACCTAATACAATATGCACATGACCTTGACATTGTATATACAATAAGTATAGACCTTAATGATGTATAAGTGCATCCAGTAAACATCATTATCATAATGAACCAAATATAAACACTAAACATTCAGTTTGTAGGTGAGCGACATCATGATCTATCTTGTTTCTTATATTTTTTTATTTAAAAAAGTGTATTAGAGTTATGGCGTTTAACGCCACTTTCAACAAAATTTCAATTGTATTGTGGTGGTATGTTTTATTGGTGGAGGAAACCACCGACCTGTTGCCAGTTACTGACAAACTTTATTACATAAATGTTGTATCGAAGTACACCTCGACATGAGCGGTATTCGACCTCACAACGTTAGTGGTGACAGATAATGTCTGTATACCATCACGACCACTACTGTCGCTTATCATTAATGATTTATCTACCCATAACTTAGGAAGTAAAAGATTTACACCCTGACATGCTAAAATAATAGTTTTCACCTTTTCAATCTTATTCAATCTCTTTGTATTATTATTTTCAAGTAAATTGTGTAGCTTTCAACTACATGCTTACATACATTTTTTTTTCTTCCTCATTGTATAAATAATTCTCACAAGTTTAAAATTTAAATCAGCATGCATATATATTTGTTTGTAATATTTGTATGTTTTTCATAGGAAACAGATTTAAAAAAAAAAGCATTTGCTTGTTTCTGAATCCTATTATAGAATTGCTATTGTTCTATGTCAGTTATACCAATAAAATATGTTTATACCAACTTAGGAATTATTTTAAAATATTTGTTTTAATTAACATGTAATAGTACCCCATACGATAACGTATGACATATCTTAGTCTCATATTTCATTGAATTATTTACAACATGGAACTGTTATCTAAACATTGAGTAAATAATAAGCTTTGTTGTAAATCATTCATGAGTGGTTGAAGAAGTTTGTGTTGTCCTTGTATTCTATCTTTCTAATAGATGTGCTATGAAGTACATGTATTGTGTGATGATCAATGTAGTCCTAAGATTCTACAATTACGTAGACAAACATGACAGTACAGACAATAACACAAGTGATAAAGTATTATACACTCTTTGGGATATAAACTATTATTTGTCAAATAATGATGCATAGAATGGAATATGGTGTTTCTTGGTACAAAAGATCGTTTTGAGACGAAGGAAAGAGACAAAGCACGTAATCCGAATAAACAAAACAGAACCATTCAAACATAAAAAAAAATAAAAATAATAAATTTTACGAAAGATCGGCCAAAATAATTTCCCATGAATACGTCATTTATTGAAGCATTTCAGCAAATGTTCCAGAGAAACTGGCTACATAGAGTACACAAGACGAACACAAACGTTAATTCAATTTTGTTACCTAAATGGGAATTGACAATATAGGTAGGTACATATATTATGGCTTATAAAAATATGCTGTATTTTCATTGGAGGCTCGGTCGGGTATATCAGGCTATGCATATGGCTGGAGCCATAGATATATATGTCACGTGATCAAATGATTAAAAATGTCACTGGCATGTCAGTTCCGATAGTGCTTTTCGTTCCTATTACAGTTTAACAAGGTTATTGCAGTGTGGTGGTTGGTAAAATAAATAAGTTCTTACCGAAAAAAAATTTAAAATGGAGGTGAAATGTCATTACTTTGTGACGTAGTGGATGTTGACGTCATTAACGTATTCGACCATGCAAAAACGACGTCCGCTATGGATTTTACGTAATATTAAAGACGATATAAAAATGTTTCAATTCTTAAAAATAAAACTATGCACCATAATATAATAGTAATATCAGGTTCTAGACAGGGCAATGTCACATTACCGTAAGGAATATTGCTGAAAGTGACGTTAAATACTATAGCTCTCAACCCCTGTTCTATTTTATCTAGCGATTAAAGGAGGACAGACAACACAATGGTCAAAAGAAAAATGACAACAGGACAAACAATGATTTACAAAACACTACACAGGAAAGTACAGATTGAACAACACGAATCCAACTAAAACACTACAGAGGAAAGTACAGATTGAACAACACGAATCCAACTAAAACACTACAGAGGAAAGTACAGATTGAACAACATGAATCCAACTAAAACCGGGGATGAACTTCGTCGTGTTAATCTTGTTACAAACCCGGTGATAAGTCATGCATGTGAAAAGGACCGGTTTTTGCTTACGACAATTGGAGCGTATCCGAGACACATATAGCGTGTAACTGTTGACTACGCCATGGTGGCGAACGTAAAATATAGTATACTAAATCCTGGTACAAAAGGTTGATTCATGACTGATGGAACAATACAAAAGCTCATAATCCAAATAAACTAACCAAAACCATTGAAAAATGAAACACAAAATAATAAAAAGATGAAAGAGCAGCTATCAAAGACTCCCACACATAAACAAACATTGATATCAACATTGAAGTGAACAAACGATAGAGAAGGGGCAATTGAGTTAGGACAATTCAGAGAACTATTGTATTTACACAAATATTCCCTACTCCAAGCTAAAAGACAGATACAAACATTAGCTCAAAGTGGTTAATTCATGAAAGAGAATGGACGACTGTACATATATCTTGTTTTATGACGGGATAAATCTTACTTTGCATGAACGAAGCACTTTCATTCTAATAAATACATCTTTTAAAACTGACATCATCAAAAGGCTTGCGGTATTGATTGACAGTATACTTATGTTTGGCAGACGTGTTTTTCAACAGATGGTCGACATTCCTTTTGTTATCAACTCTCGTTTTATTCACGCCATTATTTGTTTAAAGCAGAGTTCGCGCAAGTGCTTCTGAAAGGAAAAAGGAAAAGAAGTTAGTCAAGTTCTTTAATATCAGGTTCCGTTATATAGTGTTCTTTCGTAATCTACAAATTAATTAAAAAGCTAAACGGGTCTTTCACTCGCAAGGTGGGTGACACTCTCCAAATATGACATACACTGTAGTTCACGATCACCGGTTTACAATCCGCATCCCTAATATGCCACAATGTGATATGCTGCACATCTGTTTGTGTTGAGTTGTGGGACCCTTTACCAGTACTCATGCTTTTGTATATAACTAATACTCTTCACGAGCACGTAGATTCACTACTTCATCCCCCGGTTTTTTTTAGGTCTTCTCCCAATGTTGCTTGTGTTTCTGGAATATTTGGAAGAAAAAACAATCCATTGCTAATTGCGTTCCTATTAAAAGACACACGCTAGCGACAAAGGCTTAAGAACGAACTATGTCATATACATTGTTCTAGTAATATATGTATATTGGAGTCAAATGTATTCAGAATTGATGTTATTATTCTGTACTTTAAACGATTGTCAATATGAGAGATTCACGCGACTGTATCTAGGTCAACATGAATATGTATAATAGATTTTTGAATGTGACGTTAAACACCATAACCTTAATAATAACCCTCTATCTCTAAATTGAAATTTATACTAACTTGACTTTTCAACATTCTTTATTTACTCCCCCTAACAAAAGGAATTATATAGTTAGAAAATGGAAGATCTAGCTGGTTATACTAAATACATTGATACAGAATCTGTCCATATTTAATGGTATTATTCATCCACGGATATATCGAATTTTGACGAATCTGCATACTACACACTGAAACGTTTGTGCTACGGTTATTCAATTAAGCGATTATTAAGTCACATTTCTATGGTCAGTTATCTCAAATCGACCTGCTCTCTCTCGGCTATTAATGGATTTGTTATATTGCCGAAACTTTCCAATTAACACTTACTTTGACAACAACAACACATAATAATAATTTCAATTGTATTAAATAAACGTTAAAGAATACCGAAGGGCCAATCCAAAATGTACAATCGAGAGAAATTGGTAACATAGATAACGTTGACAACGGCAATAAGACACGAGAACGCCCCCTTGCATTGTCCCTTCGGTTTTCTCTAACTTTTTTTTTAAATCGCCATCACACTGGAACTTGTAACGTATGTTTGTATTTGATGGATTACAGGAAGAGAATGTCTGTCAGTTAATTGTCTTTGACTTGGTCTCAGAGTGTAATATGCAATAAAATCTACTAGTAGGTTAAGTAGATGTTATTGAAGTATAGTACTATCGATTCGTCTACTGAGTGTTGTAAGGAAATGGAAATAAGACATACGTTCAAAGAAAAGAAACAAGAAAACAAAAGCACTTGACATTGTAAGTGATATAAAAATGTCCATCAAATCTTAATGATATTTGATGTTTAAATTCCATAAGATTTACAATTTGAATGACATTTTATATAATTGTCTTGTATGATTGGTGCACGTCTTCACATTTAAATCTTCAAGAAACACATTATCAGTACTAACATATTGGGTTTGTAACAAAGAGTAACACAACACGATTGGTGCTACTACCACAGCAGGAACTTCGTACCCTTCGTAGCTCATTCCCGGTTTTATGTGGGATGCATATTTATCAATCTTTAAAAATATGTAAAGTGTTTTGTTAGTGCTTACGGCTTCTGAAGCAAGTTACCTTACTATTTACCAGATGTTGTGCTTTCACATGAATACCATCAGAACTAATTACAAAAACTGAAGACGCCATTGTAGAATATGGCTCCATTGTTGTTTTCGGATAGTTCTAATCTCATCAGTGATATGAAATGGTCATTGCTAAAAACCATGCGTGATTTTATATTTGCACATTATTTTGAAAGAAAAAAGAACAGTTTGAAGATTCTAAAAGGGCAACCAGAAGTCGTAAATTCATGGATAGACAATGTAATTGTCAAAATAAAAGGACAAAATGGCAACACTGATCCATACAGAACACCGAACATTGAGCAATTCATGGTGCTCCAGAAGGCTAAGCCGGTGCTGTTCCGCTAGTTGTATCTTCCATATTTTCACAGTAAGAACCGTGTTCGCGTCGTCGTTGTACTCAAACGTTTGGTATTAATGACATTTTGTATTAGTTTTTTCCTTTAGATTTTTTTACGCTTCAATGGTGTTGAGCTGTTTTGTGATTCGGTCAGTGCTGCAGTTTAACTTGTTTATGAAAAACTAAATAGCGGATTTGATTATAATGTTTACTCAAGGAACCTGTCAAGAAATGCAAGAAGAAATCAATCAAATAATACTATTATATACATGCTGAACATATGTTGTGAATAATTAAAAACATCAGAAAAATGCTATGTTATTTGTTTTTCTTTTCTGGTTTTCCACTTATATAAATGACACATTTGAAGACGTGAGTTCGCCTTCAATCATTATAGAATTCTTACTCAAGTAATAATTACCCCCTTTTCCAATATTCCGTCTGTCAATAAACCAAAATATGCAATTACCCGTAAATTACTAGTTTGAGTGTGTAAAGAACATCTTAGTATTTAAAAGAAGTATTCGCATTAAGTTAGTAATAGGTACTAAAGGGTTCAAAGAACCACGGTCAATTTAATTGATTGCACAGTGTAGAATCTTGTCCAGATTCGAGGACAAACACGTGACTAACAATAAGATATGGAACTTGTTGTTTACGTCAAAATGATTTTTCCCTGATTAAACTTGACATCAATTTATGTTTGCTCCTTTTCAATGACAACAGTCTTGGACGAACATTTAGACAAACACCAGAAGGAAACGAAAACACAATATCCCAAAATTAAACAATTTTGACAAAGAATGATTAATAATACTTTTGTTAATATTTGGTTGCATTTAATAACGTTATCAGTTTTGTTAATACATTTTAACATCATATCTTATATTTGGATATATCATTATTTTTTTTCACAGTGAACGCATTGTTGAATATTTGTCAAATCATTCTTTATCACTTGCCTTCGTCATCTCAGCTTTCACAAATATGTTAGCCGAGCATAACCCAAAATAAAAAAAATATTGACTTTGTTTTTAATTGAATTGACAATACTTTTTGTTAAAGGTATGACTTGTTGAAATAAATAAGAGAATATTAAAGATGTCAAAGGGGTAATAAAAAGTAGTTGTAATTCGAAGAAGGACAGACAATACAATGATCAAAGTGAAAAAGAACAAAATGGCAAACAATTGCATGACTTGATAGATAGAAGAATAACACACACTGGACTAGTATTATATGGCATATTTTACATTGAATACTCTTGTAATTATACTAATATTATTAGTTTTGTGAAAACCATAGAAATTATGTTGGTTAATATATGGAATATGAATAATTATTAGACGTATTCAATACATTTCAATAGCTTGACATATTGACCATTTCAACCGAGTGTATGTAAAAGTACACGGAACAGTATTTTACGTGTCCAGGAACTAGATGATAAGAATTAAATCATAGATGACCGTTGATGTAATGATTATCGTACTCAACTCTATTGCTGAACATTATGGATTTAATCACCGTTCGTTTCAACCAGAACAGTAAGCTCTGATAATTCCTGCTTCACCGTTACGCACACATAATTAAGGTCAAACATTGTCAACTTCAAATTCAAGTTCAAGGTTTTATTTAGAGTCAATACTTAATATACATACATCATATGGCATAATAAGCTTTTAATATCGACTATTTAGCAAGAAGATTGGAGTCAAGATAATGTGTCCGTGTTGAAGTCAATGCCTATATGCGGACTATTGTTTCAGTTACCTAAAACTATTAATATCTAGCCCAATGTCTAGTACAAAGCAAGCATCATCATAATCCCATCAAAGTGTAACATGTTTTTATCATGATAGTAATGCAAATTGTCTTTGCTTTGTCGGTATGTTGGATATCATTGATAGTAAATTTAAGAACGAAGAGAAAGAAAACAACAGAGCACTAAAACAATGAGCAACACGGACTCCACCAACAGTAAAATAAGTTGTGGAGAAATATTTTAATTTTTGTTGAATTGATATATATAGATTCTCCTTCAGTTGCCAGTGGGTTACGATATTTCTCCACTCAAGAGAGTTAAATTATAAATTTTAACCACAAGCCGTCAGGCGAGTGGTTAACATTTTTAATTTAACCCTCGAGTGTGGAGAAATATCGTAACCCACTTGGGCAACTGAAGGAGAATTTATTTCTCCCATTATTTAACACAAACTTTATTTCAAAAGCCGTCAAACGAGTCAAATGCGGGGAAAGGCACGAAACATTTTAATCCTCTAGAGGATTACAGATTTTTCCACCACTGGTTCAGCGGGGTTAAAACGACGTCATAATGGGAGAAATGATTATTAACGTTATCATTCCATTTAATTTCATGAATTAACTAATTTTGGCTATCCTGTATTGGACCTTCGCTTTCTTACTCCCGGAGAAACCTTTAAATAATTTGACTTTCCAATCTTTTGACTCTGCAAGCACTAAATTTGATATCTACGTTGTCCTTACCAGTCATACGGCAACGTATATAAGACTGTGGATCCAGTCTCCGATTTCCAGGGGTTCATGTCATGCCAACTTTTGCATTATTACTCTTTTATGTCTTGGAGTTTTTTTTTCGTTGCTTTTTTTGTATCTTTTGTGGTTTTTTTCCATTAATTTTTGTTTGTTTTTGCTTTGTATTTCCCTGTTTAATAATAATTAACAATTAAATAAAATATGATCCATATTGCTACTATTATTCTTCAAAATCTGTGCATGTGCAAAACAGAAACTCATTCAAATTGATATGTTATTTGAGGCCGGTGTATTTGTGATCTACAAGAAAACTGCCACAATAATGAAAATAGATGATAAATCGCATGCACGTTCATCCTCATTGAATAATGTTAGGTCACACAAGAGAAATGTTTGGAAGTATAAAATCAAACGATGACAATTAAAGCTCAAACGGTTAGGAATATCTAGTTTACAAGCTTTATTAGTTAAATTCTAATATTGAAATAATTAGTAAGCAATGATATGGATGTAAATAAACCGGAGATACTATCCAACATTACACTTAGACACAAATTAAAATAAAGGAACACCTTGTAGTAAGACATGATATGGATTTTGGAACTGTTCCGTCCTTGTGGTATTTCTTCCTTGTTTTTCATTTTATTACTGATGTGAAGATTGCATTTTTTCAGGAAGACAAATATTGGGTTAAAATAAAAAACAAACAAACACCACACCATTAAAACAATTAACAAATCTAATTGAAAATTCGTAGAGACAGACGCACCACTGATACGTACCAATGCACATATGTACATGGCCGCTTCATTGACTTCAATAAAAACAATGGATGGGTTGAAATGAGGTTTCACAGTTTTGAGGTCTATTAGTATATTCTTAAGTCCTAAATGAATCTGAATACTATTAAGATCTCCAGAGCATTGTCAATCTACTGTAACAATACTAGACTAAACAATGTAATTTAGATGACACATTTTATAACAACAAAGACATTTGAAATCTGTGTTCCGTGATCTTTCTTTGCCAGTTAATGCAATAAAACTATATTGTAGTCAGGAGATGAAGTTAGAATACTAAAATCAGCCGTGACCTTGTAAATAATTAGTCTAAAACTATTCACGGTATGTGGTATTGATATCAGTTGTCTCTGGTGACAAATCTTAATATAATGATTTGACCGAACAAATTATCATGTTTGCAGGAGTTTCTAGGTGCTTCTGTCTTAAATATGGATTATAAACATGATTTTTATATTTTTCCATTAATTAAAAGTCACTTTAATCTCCAACAATAGCACGTAATGAAGTATTTTATGATTGTATATAATATACGAAACTAAATCTGAATCATACGAAAACAACTTGATCGAAAGAAGTATTTTATGATTGTATATGATATACGAAAATAAATCTGAATAATACGAAAACAACTTGATCATTGACAAGGAGATTGACAGATTGTTTTTAACGTCTAGCATGTCTACAAAACACATGTTCACTATTGTATCGTCATCTTTATGACAATTTGATAATGATTTATAGATATAAAATATACTGGCTTGGTACAGTGCATCAATATAAAAAACAGCGTAGTTAAACTAGTTTTATTAGCCCAAGCCCCCTTCTTAGTGAAATGTCATAGATCACAATTTAAAGACGTAACATTTTAAGGATGACAATTTAGAAATCTAATTTTATGTGTTTTATGTTGTATTTATATATCCACGTTAGGATCCTCATCCATGTCATTGTGCTTATGGTTATCATTATCAGCTGTTGTTTATCAGTAACTCCCAGCCCACTTTACTAAAAATAATGACATTTTAATGCGCATGTCTCCCGATCAGTCACTGGTTTAAGAGCGTGGTCCATTAACCTAATTGTGTGCGTACGGAACTATTTTCGATCATAAATACTAAAAATAAAAATAAATAATAATATGCACTTTAGCTTGACGTTGTAAGTAGTCTTCGCATTCTTAGTTCCGTGTTGTAATGTCATCTAAGTTTTCCGCTTAAAGACTATGTTCGGTTTGTCTTTGCCCTGTGTTGTTCATAGGAGGGATCATGTCTGATTTATTTTATTTGTATTCATTTGACGCATTGTAATCGTTGTTGTCCTTTTTATTGCATTGGTAGTCAGTCATTTCAGATTAAAACGTTCAATAAGCCGAGAAATATGATAAAGCTGAAGATGAAAGTATAACATGTCATTACCAGCTAATTAACTTGCATGTACTTTTTGATAACAATCCACAATTAACTTACCTAGATGGAGACAAGGACCTTATGTAAAGACACTTGATTACAAAAATGTTACGGAAGTAAATTTAATAGCCTCAATTTGAATCGTCACGAATAAGGGAGTATATAAAATACCTTCACATTTTAATATTATGTTAAGTAAATTGTCATACAGTACATGTTTGATGCTATCAGGAAGTTGGTAAGTAACGACTCTGAAAATGTATCACGACCAATACAGTCAATCCTTCCCATGCGGTCACCTCTATTAAGCAGTCATCTACATTAAAAGGTCACCTTTTTCTTGTCCTGTCATAGAAAATTCTATATGAATTGAACCCCTTAAAATATATATAGGTCACCTATCTTAAAATGGCACTTTTTCTTTGTCCCAAAGGTGACCTCTGAATACAGGTTCGACTGTGCTTTGAAAATACGTTAGAGAACACTGAAGGGACAATCATACATGGACAGTCCGGAGAACTGGTAACAAAGAAGACAAATTAAGTACAATCATAACACAATATGTGTTGGAGACCACTATACTCAAACAAGCACAAATAACGTAAATAAGAAATCAGCCTCCCTATAAACAACTAGAGGTAAAGAATCACATACAATGAAACTATGAATTGTAGTTCCTTGCACAATTGTTTAAAGCAAATTGTCACTTTTATATTCATATGAAGTACATGTATTCGACGAACAGCAAGGAGATGAGCAAATATTTATATAATAAGTACATTTGCCTCAAAATCACATCAACTGCTGCCAGGGTGACCCTGGTCTTTTTTTCGGTTTTTTTCTTCCTTGCTTGTTTGTTTTTTGCTTCTGTTTTTTTTTACCTTGAAATATTATTTGCGTGGATTTGTTCCTAAGTATCCTGCTAAATAAAATCATAACATTAACCCAATATATATATAACTATCAACTTCCCGCAATAACATACGGTCAATAATAAGTAGCATATTACCCGGTAAATAAATACAATCGCTTCATCAAGGGACATATATGCATTCAATGTTGTCTCTGAGATAAATTGATTGTGTGCGTTCTGGTAAGTCTTACATAATTGGATCGTCAGAACTTTATCCCTTTTGTAATCCAAGAAACCAAGGATGTTATACAAACAATCATTACGTCGTAAAACAGTCATGTAAACAGTACGTAACACATATTATTGACCTGATTCTTGTACAATGGGAACATAAACATAAAACAATAATTGTTTACAATCGCTATAATAATAATGATAGTAATGGTTATAATAATAATAATAATAATGGTTATAATAATAATATAATAAAAATAATAATAATTATGATGATAATAATAATAATGGTTATAATAATAATAATAATATAATAATATGATAATTATGATAATTATGATAATAATAATAATAATTATAATAATAATAATACCGGTTTTGATGTCTATTATTTTACCCGCGGATGTTTGTTATGGATGTATTGTTTTGACCTGACCGTTCGTTTGGTACTTACGTTCATTGTAATTGCATCTGTTCCTTTTGTGCCCCTTTATCGAGATTGTAATTATATTTGTACGTTAGAAAAAGGTTAGAACATACCAATGGGTGTAATCATAAGCCGCCGTCATTCAGCCTGACTTCACTCTTTCTTTTGATGGAGTCTGTGTTGCTAATCCTCGGTTCTTTGTGTTTATTCACGTTGTGTAGTTTTTGTTTTTTTCTCTATTTTATTTTATTATTATGTTTTTTTAATCAGCTGCATTATTTAAGATGTACAATTTCAAAATACCTTCACAATTCAGAATATATTTCAGTGATGCTGGGGAATTCTTATAACCAGTAAATGAAAGCCAATCAAGAATGTACAATCCATAGACACAGGAAACATTGGATACAAGATACGGAACACAGACAAGTATAACAAACAAAAATAACACACCACAGAAAACTAAAAAGACTGTAGCAACATGGACATCACCGAAAATCCGGTGTAAACCGAGATGTTCGCGAACAGTAAGTAGTTCCTGTTTCTTATTACTCATTTAAGGAGCTGACAACCTTAGTTATGAAATGAAAACCATTGATGGTCATTAACTCCACCAATATCAGCAAATCCACCAATCTATTCTCAATTCAAATCGTTAGACACAAATGAGATCACCCCAATTTCCAATAAAAAGTCAGGCCCTGGCTGGTGACAGGCACAAACATTTGGTGGGGCCAAGCCGGTTAATATGACCCCAACAATGCCCTTTTCACGATAAATGCATCTCCAACTGCAACACAGTATATAAAACCTACATATACATATTTGTAAATCACTATATGTTACAATTTACACTACCCTTATTATTAATAAAAATAATGTTCTCCTCCTTTGGGCATAGGTGACCTTAGCCGATTTTGGTTATCCTGTTTAGGCCATTTGGATTTCCAATCTTTCGATATTGAGCGTACCTGATGATGGTTATTTTGAGCGTACCTGATGATGATTATTTTGAGCGTACCTGATGATGGTTATTTTGAGCGTACCTGGTGATGATTATTTTGAGCGTACCTGATGATGGTTATTTTGAGCGTACCTGATGATGGTTATTTTGAGCGTACCTGTTGATGATTATTTTGAGCGTACCTGATGATGGTTATTTTGAGCGTACCTGATGATGATTATTTTGAGCGGACCTGATGATGATTATTTTGAGCGTACCTGATGATGGTTATTCCAGTAACGTACCTGATGAAGGTTATTCCAGAAACGCGTCGTGCGCACTAAATTAGATATCTACGGTTTTTTTATTGGTTTGAACTAGAAAAAAGACATTGTGTGAAATGCAAAAATGTCAAAGCATTACTATTACGCCATTGTGACATATTTGTCTGTTTTGGTCTGTATTTTAATGTTTAAGTCGAGACATATTATGTAATGTTTAAAGACTTTTATACGTTTTACTGTCTGTAATAACATTTTTTGTTACTTTAGGAACAATGTCGGTGAATTACTCTTGACAAATTGTCGTTTTGAATTTATCATACAATTGTGCCTTAACTGGTTTAATGATAATATAATTCAAGATGGTAGCGAATTTATGTTATAAATGACATGTGTCTTGTGAAAATAAATGTTAGAATGTCAGACACACAATACGTCAACAAAACGTGAGTGCTCCTACAAACAACTGTAGGTAAAGACGAACATAACATAATTTATATGCGGGAAAAGTTCCTCTTTAATTTTTTTTAAACAATTTTCATATTTATTGTGTACATGTATTCCTTCTATTAATATTAAGCTAAGCCAAGTAAAATTCAAAATACAAGACATGACAGCCCCAGGAAATGTTAAAGAACACATAGTGAGCAGCAAATCGGTTATAATTTCTATACGTGAGAATATTAAAAACAAAAAAATCTGAAGATGCCAAAGGGGTAATCATAATCCGAAGAAGAATGTATACAACATAATGGCCTAATTAAAAGAACAAAAGGACAAACAACGATTTCGAAAACATCACGCAGAAAATAAAAAGATTGAGTAACACTAACCCCACTAAAATCCAGGAACCGTCGTGGTCGTGATCGTATGGTAATTGGATTTACAACTACCTATGCAATCAGTGCCTATCACAACTAATGCTTTGATTTCAAATCCCATTCAGGTCTGGTATACTCGATAAAACATTATGTAATAAAGTTTGTCAGTGACTTGCGGCAGGTCTGTAGTTTTCTTCGGTTTCCTAAACCAAAGAAAAAAAAAGACCGCTCCGATTTTAGCTGACATATTGTTGAAAGTGACGTTAAAAACGATAGCCACAAACACACTAAAACTGGGGGTGAACTCATGTGCTCCGTTTGTGGCCCGAGTTCCTGTTCCACTAGTGGCACCCGTCGTGTTACTTCACATATTAATTCAAAACATACACCTGGTCTGGTTTATTCATAGCGTATAAATTCATCTGCAGTATGTAGTGTTATTTGTTTTCGAATTTGTTTGTTTTATTGAAATAATATATGTTCGACAGAAGTTTTGTTTTTACAAGTGTTATATGATAAAACAAAATTGGCGTACTCTATTTTAATGACATATTTAAATGTTCGTATTCCCTAATACAGACATACAAATCATTGAAGCCGTTCTTATACCATTCGAAGTATTTAGTTTCTACAAGTCCCCCCCCCCCACAAAGATTTTGGGATAAAAGAGTAACACGACGGGTGCCCCTAGTAGAGCAGGAACTGCTTACCGTTCCAGAGCACATGAGTTCACCCCCGGTTTGTAGTGGGGTTCGTGTTTGTCGATCTTCAGTTTTTTGTGTAATGTTTTGTAGAACGTTGTCCTTTTTCTTATGGCCATTGTGTTGTTTGTACTTCTTTGATTAACTGATTCTGATTACCCCTTTGGTATCTTCAAACTCTTCGTATTGTGACTTCTAAATCCTACAACACGATATCTAGACACACAGCTTGGTAATAATCACAGTTTTGTATACTCTACGTTTCAACTCCACCAAATACAATTAAATTAAATATTTGATGTACATTTGAGTGCATTAATACATATATTCACTTCCTTATCTTTGATTTAAACAAAAGTAGAACAGATTGCACCTGCATCACCTCATTATTCTAACATTGGAATCAATTTCAATACTTTATTTCATTATATACTAGTCAACAAAAGAAACGATACAAGGGTTTGATGTTCAATATTTTATACATAGGGAAAAAATCGACAAAAATCGTATAATTTAGATTCATATGGGCATAACAAATAAGGCAACATCAAAACAATTTCCCAACATCATTATCAGAACAAATCATGGACAGACAGAAATTGTCATACAGTATGGAGGTTTGCGGAGTTCAGTAACGTGTACGACCACCCCTTGCAGCAACAACTTCACATCTCCGACCCATTGAACCAATCAATGGTTCGTTGGATAAAGGCTTGTGGGATGTTGTTCCACTCAGGGCTCACGTTGGAAAGCGATTCGGGCGAAGAAGTCGGCTTGTGAAGGTTGACTTCGCTTTCTCGTTGGTCAAAAGAGAAGTTCAAGTCGCCTTGTAATTTTTAAGAGTCGCCATATGTCGCCGGCCTCGTATTATTATTTTCTCCACTTGTCAATTATTGAAATCTATCGTATCCGTTATTGTGTATTTTCAAAGTGATTTTCTTGGAAAGTAATCCATTACGGTTTATAGAAACTTTGATTTCGTCCATTAGATCGTTTGCTCACTGTTTATATGCCCGGCTTAAATGAAAACTATTTGTATTTTGTTTGTCGTAAACAAACAACAATGGGGCCATTTTGGTAAGTGGACGCAATGCAGTACTGTGCTACTGGAAATAATGACCGAACTTTTTGTCCGCTGCTACTGTTAACAAAACGAACTTTTGATTTATTTTTTCTCATTCCTGTGATATAAAATCATAGTTCTCATATCAAATATGTTGTTCATATATGCGAAGATTGCAATTCAAATATCGTTGAAATGCACGTAGACGCTTCAGATTTTTATCCATCCGCATTGGTATTTTATACTCGACACCGGGTTAATATATATTACGATCTATCGAACAGACATGTGTAAACGTTAATGCATATATCCAATTAAGAAATATACTTGGAACTACAGTATCTTTCCGCCGTTGTTGCAATCTGGTTTGAGGTCTGGCAAATAATATATTACAGCCTTTACTTTCTTCAGTTTTTGACTGACAGTGGCAATTTACGTTTGTGCTATATTTTCATTCCCAAGCTATGAAGCTAAATATAGTTGAACCATTGAGCAAATTGAAAGAGACATCGTTCTTCTGCTGAAGATCACACAGATATGATCATGAGCTATTACAATTTGTGTGGTCACAATACAGTAATATTTCAAAAGAAAAAAAAGGGGGAGAGTACATATAAAAATTACTGGTATGCAAGTCTCCAATAGTCAAGGTAGACAGAAATACAAATGTGACATTGAATAGATGTCCTTAAGATAGTTATGAATAAAAAAAACCCAGAACAAATCAGTTCAGACATCCTTTTAATTATTTACTAAATTTGGACAGGGTAATGTAAGAGGGGTCGCGAAACAATGTTTCGATTAATCGCAATTAACTTCTCCCAGAAGTCTCCCCACTTCTCTTTGTTGTCTCCCACTTCTCCCTGTGAGCTCCCTGAAAGAGAATTCACTTCTCTTTCTAATTTGAAAGTAGTGGGAGCCCTGGTCAACTTCCACTCGTGCACAGGTGCCTCACGCAACTCCTGTAGTGATTCCGGTGGATATTGACGGTGGCGAACACGTCTACCGAGTTCATTCCATAAATGTTCAACTGGTGACAAATCCGGTGATAATGCCGGCCAAAGAAGAACACGGTGTAATTCTGGTTCATAAAGTCTTGACAACCACGAGTTACGTGACATCTTGCATTGTCATGTTGAATGACATGATCAAAGTTTCGCTGTCGCAGAAAGGACAGAACGATAGGATCACGAATATCGTCTCTGTATTTTACGGCATTCAATGTTCCTTGGACATTTTTGAGCTGAGTGCGACCATCATGACAAATTCCAGCCCAGACCATAGCACTTCCGCCTCCAAAACGGTCGGACTCGTACACACACTGGTCCGTAAAACGTTCCCAACACCTGTGGTACACACGATAACGTCCATCGCTAAAACGAAGTGCAAATCGGGATTCATCACTAAAAAGGATGTGTTGCCAGGTGTGAAGCCTCCAACGACGGTGTGCACGATCCCATGCTAGTCACGCGGTCCTAAGGCGTTGCTTAATGATTGGTCCTACCACTGGACGCATAGCTCGGAGTCCAGATTCACGTCGTCTTCTGTGATCAGTCTGACCCGACATTCGGGCGTTTGCTAGACCAGGTGTTCTACGGGCAGTGTCCTCGGTCGTTATTATACGGCCCCGGAGGTGATAAGGCGTAGATGTGTCTTGACGTTGTGACGTCACATGCGGCCTGTCGTTACGTGGTCTTTCATTCGTCCTACCTGTTTGTCGAAAACGAATCATTAGCCTTGAAAATGGTTATTCTAGACATATTAAAGTGGTCTGCAACAGCCTGGTGAGTCATTCCAGCCTGAACCACACCCACCGCTCGCACACTGTCATTTTAAAGGAGCATGGCATCGACGTTCTTGCCAAAATTCAAATTTTCCGAATGGCAAATTGTTAACAGCACAATTAATGACGCAGGTGATTTAAATGCCTAATTGTTTTTGTTCTAACATAAAAATATATTTAAAAAAAATCTTTGTATCGTTGACTGGTATACTGACCCAGTTTTACTATAGTATATCAATAATGAGTTTCTTTTAAGGGACAGTAAAACATCTTACAAATTGTCTTCATTTGAATGCAAATTGGTTTTGTCAGAAACACTCTCCATATACCCATCATATAACACGTTAGTGTAAATGAAATTGCTTCCTTAAAGTAAATTACATATCGTTATTATTAGTGTTGCATGTCAACGTTGAAAATTGCCAACAGCGCACCAATCTATTAACACGCTTCATAGTACATAGGTAACACGTTAGATCTGTGTGTTGGACACGAGATAATGGAAATTTAATACTTATGTCAATAACGGATCCATTAGGAAACGGAGAGCTTAAAGACATTTAGTTGAATATCTGTGTCAATCAATTCAAGTCTTCCATAACGTTTCACCACCATTTTAATCAAAACAATATTATATTGTATTCCACCAAATGCAGTTTTATAAAGTGTAAAATTATAAAATATGGAAAGAGAAAATCAACGATCTGCAGCAGAAAACTGAAGTTGGATCGAGTGCACTTCGCTGCTTCAGTATTTGCGTATCGCTACAATACCACAGCTAGATCGTACCATATACAATGAGTTATTGGCCTTTATGACTTACCTTTAACCTATTAGGAGTTTTGGGGGTATGAGGAAATTTCCTGCAAGGCGGAAGAAGACTGCTTTGGAGCCACGGTGACAGGCTGAGACTTCCCTCAAAATTGAGGATTTGAGGGCTAATAAAACTACTTGAAATGAAATGATGGCCGTCCTGATTACACTGCATACATGTGAGTAATGATTCAGATGAGTGAATTTTACATAATTATTTTTCTAAATAAACTAAAAATAGTTGAAAAGACCCCAAAAAAAATGAAACAATCAAAATAAAATGTGTATGGCTAAGGCTTTGGGACACTGCAGAGATTCACGAGCCCTTCTCGGGTCTCCGGGCCCCGGACAGATGAACCTATTGAACCGCCCCCTCTCATAGGCTCTGGGTATGGAATATAGTTTATTGTATGTGTATGTTTCATAGTTCTCTATCTGATTCATTTTTATAGATTTACAATACTCTCGATGTAAATAATTTACCTATATCGACACATGATAAAGATAATGCCATTTCAAATTGCTCAATATTATAGATTCCAGTTTACATAGACATAGAGATAGACAAGAAGTGTTTGAAGATACCAAAGGTAATCACAATCTGTAAATCAAAGGACAGACAACACAATGGCCAAACGAGAAAGGACAAACAACGATCTAAAAATTACCGCACAGAAAACTAAAGATCGAGCACCACGAACTCCATTAAAAACAGGGGTGAACACAGGTGCTCCGGAAGGGTAAGTAGTTCCCTAACACTAAACAGGGGTGAACACAGGTGCTCCGGAAGGGTAAGTAGTTCCCTAACACTAAACAGGGGTGAACACAGGTGCTCCGGAAGGGTAAATAGTTCCCTAACACTAAACAGGGGTGAACACAGGTGCTCCGGAAGGGTAAGTAGTTCCCTAACACTAAACTGGGGTGAACACAGGTGCTCCGGAAGGATAAGTAGTTCCCTAACACTAAACTGCAAGTACGTAGAGTTAACTATAAATTAATTCGAATATATTTTGTTGGGGTAGGTTTTTATGTTGAAAAGACATTTTGTATCCCTTAAATACATGCGTATAAACCGTGCATAATTTATTGGGGTTCCTGTTACTCGATCTTTAGTTTTATATGTATGTTTTGTAGATCGTTATTTGTCCTTTTGCACTTTTTCTTTTGGCCATTGTGTTGTTTGTTCTTCTTCGATTTACGGAATCTGATTGGCCCTTTGGTACCTTCCAACTCTTCTTCTTGTTCATTGCGCAGGGTTATCTTCTATAACTGACAAATATGCATTCAATTTAGAACTATCTTAGACATTAAAACATGCTTTGAAAACGTATATCTACATATGTAGTAAATGTCGTTTATTGCGTTAATACACGATTCAATTAATAAAAGGTCAACTAGTGGTCACAACACAAACATGTTGCTATGTTACCAATGATGTTGAACTAGTAAACACGGATATCGCATCATTCTCGTTCCGCATCTGATCCAATTTCCGGTTAAGCCAATCAAAATTGTAAATAATAGACAAAATAATATATTTCGTTACAAAACAGCATAATGAAAAGTTACTATATAAACATTGACTCAATCAAATTGTCAAAAGAAGGAAACAAATTGATGAAAAACATTTCAATCGACAGATTTACTGGCGTCAAGATTGTACATCGTTCCAAATAGACAGCCATTTTGACTTATGTTTCAGCTGTGAACTTTTCGCCTGAGAGTGGTACTGAGTTTGTCATCAATTACAGTCAACCCTGTCTTTTATGACCTTCCAAGGGTACAGTGTAATATGGTGACATAAGACAGGTGGTCGTTTAATACAGGTTTAATTGATATGAAATTCACTGTTAAGAGAAATAAAAATTATGGTGACAGAATATAGGTTATTGCTTAATAGAGGTGGTAACAAAAGCAGATATGACTGTATTCCGCAACTACAGTCAAACCTGCCCATGCAGTCACCTCTATTAAGCAGTCACCTCTATTAAAAGGTCACTTTTGACTTGTCATGTCATACACAATTTCATATGGAACCTCTTTTAAGAGGTCACCTGTCTTTATAAAGCCACTGTTTCTTTGTCAAAAATTGACCTCTTAATACAGGTTTGACTGTAATTCGCAAAACGGACATCGATAAATTTATCTGAGCTATGGAACGTGACAATAAATTCATGTTTGGTTAAATAAAAGTGTCAATATACTGTTTTACACGAACAGTAAAACGAGCTTATAATAGAGAATTGTAAATATTGTAAACTACATTTTCGATAGATCTCTGTTGTCTAGGTAATTCATTGGAGAATTTTATTATCCTTATAAAATCTTACAATAAAAGATTATTGACGTTCTTATAAAAGAAAACCCACAAATATCTTATTTATCACCTATTAATATCATTTTTCATTAAAAGATAAATATACATACTTTTATTGGAATAGTGATAATAAAACACACTTTTAACATGGATATATTTGTGTTTTAAGTAATGGACGCTTTACAACTTCTATTTTGAACATCAGAGTTCAGTGAACGGATCCATGTTTTTGAGAGAAGGTGTGGGGCGTAAAGAAAATAGAGAGGGTCTGGTTGCCGCCTAGGTCCGAGGAAGATCTGGGGATGAAATATACAAGCTAAAGATTTGAACATACCATTGCCTCACAAAAAAACCTCCCATTTTGTGTAGAATAGTTTCATTTTTATTTGTTCAATTCATATTGTGTTGTATTTTTGCTTGTCTTCGTCTTATGTCTTGTGTACAAGTGTTGCTGTGTAGCCAGTTTCTCTGGATTGTCAATATTTCATTGCCCTTCGGTATTCTCTAACGTTTATATACAAATCAACCTAGTTTTCCTTTTTCAAAGGTTATACATTCACTAATAAATCTAATTCTATTTCCTTCTTTTCCATTTAAATGTTCAATGTTTTATTGGATGATGCATTATCACGTAATAATAGACATGTTATTACGCTCATTGTTAAGTCAAGCATAAAGACCAATCCGGCTATATCCAGTACATGCAGAACTCTTAATTCTTGAAATTATATCAAGGAATATTCGTTTGAATGACAGCTTTGATGCACTACAGAATGATGAAACTCGTAATATAGTTAATCAAGACATGTGATAGATTATATTTGATTCAAGAGTGCTGACAGTCACTATCAGTTATGTCATGGCGGTCGACAATCGTACTCAGAAGTCGCAGTGGTGTTATCCGATAATAGCATGGATCCATGTATATCTATTAACCACGATAAAATAGCGCCAACGAATTACAGTTAAACCTGCCCATGCGGTCACCTCTATTAAACAGTCACCTGTATTAATAGGTCACCATTTTCTTGTCCTGTCATAGAAAATATCATATAAATTTATCCTCTTTTAAGAAGCCACCTGTCTTATGCGGCCTTTTAATTTTAGTTTGCATATTAGGGTTATGATATCTGGTTCAGGGACGTTAATACCCCCTCCCCCTTTGCGATGAACTTCCGCTTGTTGTGATGGCGAGGTAAATATACAATTTAGCGAAAGGATGGGATGGTCATCAAAGTATCGTGTTTAGAGAATTCTACACTAACTGCACCAAATAACTACTCCCAATAAATCAAAATGAGCAATATCTTGTTAAAGATGATTGTTGATGGCCCTTTTCAATGCAAACTGGCAATTGGTGGAATTGTGTACCATTACTATTTATGTTTGAAGATAGCAGACGGGTAATTCGAAGCAGGACAGATATCGCAATGGCCAAAGACAAAAGGACAAACAACGATCTACAAAATACTACACATAAAACAAAAGATCGAGTAACACGAACCCTGCTAAAACTTTCTTTTCCACAATAGCAAATTATGAGGCTATTACTTTCTATATTAACACGCAATGACATGATAGCATATTGTCAGTCGGTTAAATTGAATTAATTCTGAAGTAGTACCTATTTAATTAGTTTTGGTATACATGTATTAAAATCTTCTTTTTTAAAGTAATTGACGTTCAGTGCACGCGAGTCTATCAAATGTTAAAACGTTTTTTTTTGTTTGTTTTTTTTTCTAAATAATTGACGTTTAGCGAGGCTAACAGACCTGTGGTCGATTTCACAAAAAGTCGTAAGTCTAAGATCAGTCGTAAGTGTGAATTCCAACCAATCAAAAGCTTGGAAATCACACTTACGATAACACTTACGATTAATCCTAGACTTACGACTTTTTGTGAAATCGACCACTGATAATTTATTTTTTCAAAACTACGTAGGTTGTCTATATAATCTACTTAAACATTGTGCAAATTATCAGTTAATCATGAGTAAAACTATGTCAAATTACAATGTTGGGTTGAATGATGTACAATATTTATATTTACAGAACGCATTCGCTTTAGATGAACACACCATACCGAGATCGTAGGGAATTTATAAATATCTATTTAATGAATTAGAAGAGATTAAACCCGTAAATAGAATGACAGACAATGCAATGGCCAAAAAAAAAACGACAAAATGACAAACAACGATATATAAAGCACAACACAGAACACTAAAGATTAACCCACACGAACAGCACTTATAACCGAGGTGAATTCACATGCTTCGGATGGGTAAGCAGTTACTTGTCTACTAGTGGCACCCGTCGTGTTACTCTTAAGCAGTTCCTATCCCACTAGTGGCACCTGTCGTGTTACTCTTAAGCAGTTCCTATCCCACTAGTGGCACCTGTCGTGTTACTCTTAAGCAGTTCATGTCCCACTAGTGGCACCCGTCGTGTTACTCTTAAGCAGTTCCTGTCCCACTAGTGGCACCCGTCGTGTTACTCTTAAGCAGTTCCTGTCCCACTAGTG